>WOGO01006128.1:0-11960 GCA_015342085.1 Leptinotarsa defecta
TAAATTGTATATTTTTTATTATTATCTTTTTATTTAGTTTATCTTCATTATTGTTATTATCTATATACAGATTTGAATTTTATTAATATTTTTGGCACTGTGGAAATTTAAATTGTTAATTAGTTATTATGTCTTGTAAGATTAGGATGTATCCTATAATAAAGATTACCACTACTACTACTTCCATTTCTTTTCCTCAATGTTACGGAAAGTTCAACATCAGCAATTGGCAATTCAAGCTGCATGTACCCACCCTAATCATTGAATGTCAGATGATCAATAAAACATCACCCCTATTGAATTATTTTTTAAATAAACAGCCCTTTATTTTACTCCTTCGTCACCAAGCACAATAAAAAAAATTTAAAAATGCAATCACATTCAAATACAGTTGAAAATTTGATATTTATGGAATGACTTGAAATTCAATCAGTTGATAATTCACCAGTTACATATTAATTGGATTTACAAGTACAGAAAAACTGCAGGATTAGTTGAATTGACATTTAAATCAAGATGAATATAGTTTTTCATTTTTGAAACTCATGAAAAGCATGACCCAAAATCAGATATATCGGATTGAAGTAGTGAGATTGAAGGAACGGACTATTACCACAAAAAGTTGCGGCAATGGATCGTATTTCAGAAATACGGACGACAAAAGATCATTTCAAATGCAACAACAGTAACAATACCTTCCATACAACCGTAAACTCACAATCTCTCAATCATAATCGAAGAAGCACCTCCTCCGCCATTACAAATGGACGCCACTCCTTTCTCTCCGCTCTTCAGAGCATGCACCAAATGAACGACGATTCTTGCTCCAGACATACCGATGGGGTGACCGAGACTTACAGCGCCTCCGTGAATATTCACCTTCGCAGGATCCAATCCTAGAATCTGTTGGTTTGCAACGACGACAACGCTGAAGGCTTCATTGATTTCCCACATGGCAACGTCTTCTTTTTTTACTCCAGTTTTCTCCAATAACTTCGGAATGGCTACCGCAGGAGCGATGGGAAAATCTATGGGGTCGCAAGCGCCGTCCTGAAAACCTACGATTCTAGCTAATGGTTTTACGTTCAGGCGCTTGGCAGTTTCTGGAGTGGTCATGATGAGGGCAGCGGCTCCGTCGTTGAGAGTTGAGGCGTTTCCCGCTGTGACGGTGCCATTTTCTTTCTGAAAAACGGTAACTAGATAATAGTATATTGTACAACAAGTGAGAAAAACGACATATTTCTCATGAGCGCAGAAGTTTGTTGTCATTTCCCCACACATTGTACACTGTACTTTACATTGTACATTAACTCATTTTTATATTTCATTCAAAATAGTAATTAACAGTTATATTTGAACAATTTTGTAAAGTAATTCCTGGTAAGTCGTTTTGTTTCAACATGTTTTCGGTAATTGAAATATTAGCTGCAGTCGAAGTTGAAGTTGTGTTCACGTTCTAATGGCGCTCCTCAGCCTCTAGTACTGAGACCATAATGTTGATAATTTCAATCTTCTTCATAACTCTTCAAAATAAACTAACAAATTTACCTTGGCTTACATTTTCCAGTCCATGAAATTTCTGTAAGCGATTTAAAATTTTTCTCTTGATGTGCTTGGTAGCAAATTCCATCTATTGCTTTCTGAACAATTTCTGGAGGTGTATTTTCCAACTCTTAATCTTCATATTCCATCATATTGAATATTTAATAAATATGAACTTTTTATACTCTGACAATCAACAATAAAACTATTTTCGTTGGGTAAGTTGACAGCAATAATTATGCAGTGCTTCGGTTTTGTTGTTATAGAAACGCCGACAATGGGCTACTTGGATATTGCACCATTAAATTTCTAGGTGTAACTATAAGTGATACATTTGACTGGGAATCTCACATAAGTGAAACAATAAAAAAATTGAACAGTAAGCTTTACCAGATCAGATGTCTTTAGAGAGTAATTAATATAAATGTTCTGGGAAATTATTATTTTGCGGAAATACAATCCTGACTATCATATGGAATTTTGTTATGGGGGTATGTCGTCTTCAGCACAAAAACTATTTCTAGTACAACAAAAATGCATATATATATTGGAAGTTTCCTGTTGTATACATAAAAACAGAAACGAAATTTCCTGTCATAATGACATCCACAATTACGCAACAAGATTCAGCCATCATCTTTAAACACCCCAAAATCAATTGAATATATGCCTGTATGGCCCTATTTCCAATGGAATTGGGGTTTACAACCATCTATTGACAAAAATCGATCAGGAGGTATCTTACTTCAGATTCAGAAAAACGCTGAAAACATACTTACTGGATAACTCTTATTATACAATGGACGAGTTCTTATCTTCATAGTGAACTCTCTTTGCTCCTTATAGCATTTTAAAGTACATGTATTGTTTGCTTAATCTATGTTCAAATTTCTTTTGACTTGTTTTATGCCTTTTAGGTCTTTGAAACCAATAAAGATTATTTTTATTATTATTAATCGTCGGCGTAGCGTTGTCAACATGGAGAACAATTTTGTTGTTGTTCAAAATATTTTCCCTCAGATATAATACACGAGTCTCTTCAATCTTGGGAACGGGAAAAAGTCGCAGGGAGCAAAATCTGGTGAATATGGTGGTTGAGGCATGATTACGGCGTTGTTTTTTTCCAAAAAATCACGAACAAGAAATGACGAGTGAGCAGATGCATGATCGTGATACAAAAGTCATGAATTGTTTTTCCTTTCAACAAATCTGGATCGCCGTCGACGTCATTCATCAAATCTGGATCGCCGTTGACATCGTCAATAATTCTTTGGACAAAATTCAGCAATTTCAGAACAAACATGTCCCCACATGATTCATGGCCAAAGTTTCTGAAAAAATTGCTTCTCATGGGCCAATTCTAAACTAAGATTCATGAAGACAAAAATGGAGATTCTTGTTAACCCGGATTATGAAAAATTACCTGAAAAACTGTGGCAAGTTTCCCAAACTTGTCGAAATTCACTCGTTTATATTCTTCATCTGCAGACAGCACAAAATCCGGCTGTCCCCTCTTTTGTGGGACACTCACAGAAACCAGTTCGGCATCAAAAACGTTGTTTTTGTATGCTTCAGCACTCCGTTTGTAGCTGCTGATAGCAAAGTCGTCTTGTTGTTGTCTAGTGATGCCAAGTTTTTTCGCCGTATTCTCTGCGCAGTTGCCCATGTGGATTTTATTGTAAACATCTATCAGGCCATCACCGACAACTCCATCTACTAAGTTCACTCCTCCGTAGGGAGTCTGGCCTCTTTTCAAATAATAAGGTACATTCGACATGGATTCCATACCACCTGGTAAAATAGGACAAAGATTATAAAGTGTATTCATTTACAAGCAACCCTTAGTTGTTTCCAAACATAAAAAATTATGATTAAAACTCTATTAGGAATGAAAATTAAAAATATTATTTCATTCATATTCCTTTCACAAGTTTTTCTAATATAAATCACTGTACCATATTCTCTAAAAAACATTTCTTATAGAGTGCATACGTAGTCTCCCCACCTCATCTTAACTTATGAACGGTTTGAAAAATGTTCGTAGTGATACTTTCAAACACGTCTTTCGTAATAAGAAGGTAGCTCATCTTGCTGGAAGATAACATCAGTTGAAAACCTTTTTTGTTTTGTCGAATTTCCTAACCGGTAGATAAGCAGATGTGGTCTTTTGAAATAGCCCCCTGGATCACCAGATATGGCGCCTCTAGATATTTTTGAGGGGATATGTGACATCAGATATATACAAAATCTTAATGATATGATGTTTATTTTACTGAAATTGAAAATATTTTTAAATCACACCAATATTTTACTTTTTCTAAACGAATTTTGATTGTTCTTTGAAGAATCAAAGTCTTCCACGGCACAGTACAAATAGTGCAATTTTCCATTAATAATGGTTTTTGGAAAATCGTTAACATATATAAAAAATAAGATAGGGCCTAGCACAGATCCTTTGGGAATCCCACACATATTTTGGAGAAGCTGAATGTTTTATTTGCTACCTTGACAATTTGATTTTTGTCAGATAGAGAAGTGAACAAATCGAGAGCTGATCCTCTAAAACCGTAAAGAAATGATTATTTCTACAATATTCTGTGATCAACACAGTGAAAAGTTTCAGCTTGAGACCCTAATATAACTCTTCCAGGTAGTCTAAGAAAGCATTGCTTATACTTTTAGATGTTTGGGAACCTATCTGAGAATTGCTCCATATGTAATGTTCTGTAAAAAAATTCTAAGGCACCATAATATTAAACCGAAACGATTTTGCGGAATTTAGTTTAAATCATTTAAAAGATTTTGCAAAGATACAGAGGATCATTTTAGAGTAAGTGGAAAAGTCAGAACGAAGAACTGTAGTTTACTGGATATGATTCTCACCCTAATTATTGACTCAAGAATTTGCGAATTACAATTCAACATCTGTTGTAGTTCAGTTCAACTTCATTGGAAAAATATAATGGCGGAAATGACATCGGTGAATTGAGAATGAGTAGTTGCAATGCATGGTATACTGTTTCACAGATATGAAATTATTTATTCATTCCCAAAGTCAAGAAACCTGTTATACTTGGTTACTGGGGAGGTTACAGTAACAAGTAAACTTACGTACCAGCAAGTACCACTTCTTGGTCGCCTAGCTGCAAACTTTGGGCTCCAAACATAACAGCCTTCATCCCTGATGCGCAGACTTTATTAATTGTGGTACAAATGGTAGACTTTGGAAGCCCGGCAAACAACGCTGCTTGTCTTGCAGGAGCCTGCCCCACCCCTCCCTGACAAACGTTTCCCATGAAAACTTCCTTGACTTCATCTTTTGGTATGCCAGCTCTTTCGATCGCTGCTTCGATAGCAACAGCTCCCAGTTTTGTTGCTGACAAAGGTGCAAGTGGCCCCAAAAAAGTGCCCATTGGGGTTCGGGTGGCCGAGATGATAACGACTTCATTTTTTGAGGATGAGCTGAGAAACCGACTACCCACTTGGAGTACCTACAAAAATAAAATATTTTCAGAAAAATGTGAATGTATGACGTAGGGTAGTGTTTATTTTCGAGTGAAATTTTCGAAATTCAAGGTTACCTTCAAAGGTCTTATGCAATAAATCATAGCTGTTAATTTATCACAATCAACTGGAGCAGAGTTGTAACTAAACTAAGACTTTTTCAAGAATTATGAATGTAAATAAAGAATAATCGTTCGCGGGGTCCTCAACTCAACGTTATCACAGAACTTTGACCTTTCAATGTATTCAGTGTGGTAAGCAAACAAGATAATTCATATTGTTGATTTTATTCAGGCATAACATTCACAAACACAAAAGTACATATATTCTTAATAAATTCATGAATATTTATTAAACTTTGATTTAATTTTCATGGACAATATTAGAGAGGTTAGGAGGGAAATTTAAATTCAACTTCATTGAAGGGCATCATAAACGAGATTGAAAACCCTCTATTATGAAATTTTTTCTCGGAAATTTCTCACTCTCCAGTTTCAATCGAAAATACTTTTCCCTCATCACAACAAAAAAGGCTGTCTCTCGACGCGCGTTTCTCTAACCAAGTTGTATCATCAGAAGTACATTACAAGTAAAAGTACAAAAAAATCAACGTGTAGGTATGTCGCAAATATAACTGCACTCATGTAAATTTTCTTTTATTTTTTTAGTACATCCTTTCAAGAGGAATTTGTAGATTGCGAATATTTTTAAAATATTGCAAAATTCCACATGGCTACGTTTAATACGTATATTATATACCACTTGGTCGATGATGACTTATTTATTTCGTTGAAATTCATATGGAATATAAGATATAGAACATAACTTTTGTCTGATTTATTCTGAGTTTTCATTTGTTACGAACGATATGTGGAAAAAATTAAAAGGTGTCTCGAGCAGAAGGCGACTTAATTGAAAATTTCAAGAATTTTTAATAATAAAAAAGTTCGACAAAAATGGTGGCAACATTGCTTGGAGCAAGACCGCTGCGCCCCCACCAACAAAGCCCTGACAACTTTGATATGGGGGAAGGATGGACAAATGCGCCCGAGTGGGATACAACATCCAATAAATCTAGAGAAACCTTACTTTTCCTCTGTAACACAACCTTACAAAACTCCATGGTTCAAGGATTTGGCTACTTGTTCTCGTAGAGAAATCGTCAATATGTGCAGAATTAAGAGCAGACATCTCCTCAATAAGGCCCATCTCAAACTTAAGATAGTTGATGACCACTGCGAATGTGGTTTCTCCTACATATATTCTCTCCTACATGTATTCTTTTCCTGTCCTAACAATTCTCACAATAAACAAATGCTTCATGCCTCTCTCAGCATCCCTCCTTCAACAATTCAGCCATTTACCTCCCACGATATATTTTTCGAACATATATCACCATCTAACATACGAACCATATCCAAATTCCTGATTGCATACAATACAAAGCTGTAGTGATGAAGACAGACCTAATACTTGTGCGCATGCAGTGCTTTGCCAATCATGACCTGATCGTAGTGTCCATCACCTCACATTAGTGCTTACAATCTAGTGCAGTCAGACATTGCTTGTTGATTGACTTCAAATTACAGTTGAACATTGTTTTAGCGCAAACCCAGCTGGGGTTTGGGTCCGACTCAGATCAACTTCAGTGTGGACTCCACTTGTAGCAGCAACGTGTTTCTGGAACTCCTGGCTGGATAGCCCTGGCAGATGAAGCCATTTATGGAAGAAGAAGAAGAAGAGATTTCATTGGGTTAGTTTTTAGGTTATTTTGTCATTTTTGACATTTATGATGTTTATTTTGGATGAATTATTACTAAAGAGTAGATTACTCATCTCATCATAGTTTTATTGACTGTACTTTTGATGGTGACCATACAAAAGTGTTACAATATTTTGAATAATTTTCGTAAACCCCAATATGGGCAACTCAAAAGGCGGAATGGGAGGTACAAACCAATCTTTGAGAAATGATATCGCTGAATTTGAATTCCATGGTTCCTTTGAAGTAGAAACATTAAATGGTTTATATCTTAATGATATATACATTCCAGAAGAACTCATTTTGAATATACTCAGTTATGTACCTGCGAAAGATATGTTAGCTCTAACGTTGGTTTGTAAGAAATGGTGCAATATTATCAAATCCGAAAGTCTTTGGATGGACATATACAATAGGACACATTCCAGAAAAGCAAAGAATATACCGTGGTATGTATATTATTGCTACTTTACTACAGACAATTTCTCCAACTTGATAAAGAATGGAAATGGCCAGGAAGGATTCAAGCATTGGAAGATTATAAAAAATTACGGTGATGAATTCAAAATAGAAAACCCACCAATGGGATGTGATCCTTTGCCATCTGATGTTCCAGAGTTTTACGGACAAACAGGATGCTTTGCTACTTCTTTTCATGAATGCTTTAAAATTCAGGTGTGTATATCTGAGTTACAATTGCTGATGCTGCTTGATATTGCAGTAATTTTGTTCCTATATATATCTTCAGCAAAAGAGTAATCAATTTGCAAAAAGTATGATACATTTGCTTCTTACCGTCATCTGGGAATATAACTTTCCACAATCTGAAAAATGAACAAAGCTAAGTCAGTAGAGAACCTGCTGAGGTGAAATGAAAGGCACACTGTGAAGTTATTCCCAAAAATAACTGAGTAATACTACTAATGAGTCCAATTAGGAACGTAAATCTGTTGAAAAGTTAGCATCATAGGGAGATGAGTAAAATAGATTCTTTTCAGGCTAAATATTCCAAATTCTACTTAAAGAGGCAGTAACTTGTTGTATTTATAAGTTGAATGTTCATTGGAGTGAATGAAAATTATATACTTACTTAATCTTTCCTTGGATTAGATAAGTTTATTTGGTAAATATTCAGATTGATGCTGGCAGAAGATTTTGCAAAAAAATTGTTTGCACTCCCATGAAATTATGAGCAAAACACAATTCTGAAGAAAACAAGTGGCTCTCCCCTCATTCCAAAAGTATGGCTTTTCAAAGATCAAAATAAGGTAATATTCCTCCTACTTTTTTGCACCAAAAACGATTGGGACACTCATGATTTTATTCACCAAGTCCCCTTTATACATTGTGCCACCTTGCTCCAGATTTTTTTTGCACAAATTCATCTTTTTCTATGGAAAAAATATTTTTTGTCTGAATTGTTTTCTGGTGGCAGTTCATTGTGCAATTGACAAATTTGAGGTTAAAAATTTTCCTTGGTATGACTGCTTCGCTTGAATGTTAAAATCGATTGGGATCGAAAGGTTACCATCACCTCACTGTAAACCACACATTTCAAATGAAACCATTTTCTACAATCACTTTTACATTCTGTCGGGATATGGTTTGATTCCACAATAGAATCACAACTACCACACACAAAAATATTTGATGTACTTTTACAGTCCTGAGAACAAACAGAATTTTCTTAATTTTTTTTCCTTCATTCTCCTATAGCTGTACTTTTTTTGACACACGTTAGAAGAGTGTTGTCCAGATGTCACATTTGCTAGTCTATATGATTACACATACAGGGTGTTTTATGAGAATTCACTTCAGATTCATATTTCCATTTCATTCTCTTGGATATCTATGAAATATCAAATGTAGGAGAGTTGTGGAAAGATCAAATAAGATTATAATTATAACAATTTCAATAGTATTCAGTTAAAACTTTTGGTCTATGCTGCTGTACAGACTACGAGTATTAAATGAAGAAAGAAGGGTCGCTTAAGACAAATAATTATCCTTAATTAAACTGTTAGTTTCCGAAATTAATAGGGTGGCCGCCATTAAAATACTGAGAGCTATGTTAAAAGCCTTGCATGAATACCAGGGAACTGCTTTACACATATATCGGACTGCTCTGTTTTGGAGCACGAAAATCATTTGAAATTAATCTCTAGAGGAAATTCCCCAGAAGACAGTTCCATATCTGAAATGGGGATCTATGAGAGCAAAATAAGCTGTTCTCGAACAGGAGTACCCTAATTCTGAAGAGATGAGGCAAACTTCTCACTTAAGTTTATGGTGTGATGCTTAAACTTTAATTTATCATCAATATTCACCCTAGAAATTTATAATTATATATCCTTTCTATGATTTTGCTGCCAAGCCAAATTTCAGGTGAGTTGCAATGGAAAGTAAAAATGCTGGATTTGTTAATATTAAAAGATAATTCATTGTCGCACTATTCTTTGATTTTGTTGATATCTTTGGAGATGGTCTCATGAAGAGTAGGAATGTCATAGTAAGGTAGTGTCTTCAGCAAAGAGGGTGATCGTTACCATTATATCTATAAAATATAAATCATTTATGTAGATGAGAAACACAGTTGGGCCAAGGATCGATCCTTGAGGTACACCACATTTGATGGTCTGATAAGAAGAACACTCGGTTGACTGTGAAGAATAATAATGGAGAAAATTGATATGCTTGCTATGGAAGTTATCATCTGTTGTTTTTATGTTGATATCATCAGCTGAACAAGTCGCATAAGTTTTAGGTGATTTATTCGTTCAAATTGGATCATTTAAATGCAATTTTTATATTTACAATAACTTGAAATGTTACTATTATCATCGTATTTCGTCATTGCAGGAAATCAGTCTGATCAAAAAACGTCTACTAATGTATATTATGAACAAGTTTATGCCACAGCTATATGTAAGCGAATGGATGGCTGGTAGATTTGATTGCGGCTGTATATATACTTTGGGAGTACAAGGACACAGTGAAAAATGCTATGATATTTTGAATCTTGATGAATCAATGGAACTTCTAAGTGAAAGTGAAAACTCGAGAATTGATCATTGTTTTAAATCCAATCGTACAGAAACAATAGCACAATGGCAAGGAAGAGAATGGCAGAAGGTGAGTTGTCTTTTTCTTTCAAAGAGTAGAAAAAAAAATACAAAAATGAATAGAGGGGAGACAAAAAAGTTCATGAAAATTATCAATAAGATTCTTAGAAGATAGGAAAGTTAGAATGCCATAGTGTATCTACCAAGCTTTACGTATTGCAACCCACTAAATAAGTAAAAAATTTAAGTGAGACCTCCAACCCGATGTTTACAATGTGATAGTTCACATAGCTTGGCTGAAAAAAGGAACAGATTGATTTCAAATGTAATAAGCTACCTACAAGTTCTTGCAAAACGTCAGGGAATGCAATGACACCCAGTAATATTGAATCTTCTTTGTAAAACAACAGAATCTTTCTGCGATCCATGAAAATTATTCATTACTATTCAGCAATCGTTGTTGATGCTTATATAGATTAATTATTCATCAAAGGCCTACATGTCTCAAACAACACTAGCAGAAGTAATCTCATCAAAACCAACGGAAGGTATTAATGACATAAGTGGTAAAGTCATAAAAAGCATTGCTAGGTATATCGCAGAGCCCTCGCAAAGGAGCAAGTTATCTTGTAAATTATTGTCTGATTTGCATACCAAATCATATCGCTGAAATATCTGAATCAGCATATTCTGAACGGCTAGCTAACTATATTTGATGGTTCCATTGGCTACCAGACATTTAGTATGGGTTCAGAAAAACCTAATCCACCATCAGTGCCATAGGAGATGGATTGAACTATATACAGGGTTAATAATGAAGGTTTCAATGACCTAAACCTTTGTTTTGAATTTCAAATTGAATATCTCACAAACAACTTGATGGCGCTATATACAATGTCACTCCATATATATCTCTTCCATATATATTCAAAACCAAGGAGGATTTTGTATCGAAATAAATAATCATGTCATGGTGATGTATGTTTTCGAATCTCATTATGTTTTTCTAATACCAATACAGTTTATTTATAATTTCAGGTTGAAATTCTGGTAGAAGGATATCCAACCATGATACAATATCTATATTTCGGACATGAGGGTCGTGATACTCAGTTCTGGAAGGGTCACTATGGCAGCAAGATGGCAGGTGGCGTACTCAGGTTCAATTTTGAAAGTATAGAACCTTTAGAAGATACGGGAGTAACCGCAGCAAGAAGGCTTTATGAACCACGGTAGTGAAGACATAGTCATTCTTATATTTTTGTATCAACACAGGAAATCTGTTGTATGACCTGTACGAAGTGGTCTGAAAAGTTTCATACGTAACAAGACATTTTTTTTCTCCACATAATCTCCTTATAAGTCTACACTCTTCTCCCAGCGATGCTCTCGGCTCTCACGAAGGTGATGGCCTTCTCATTTGATCCAAATCTATTACCTGAGTATAATTTTCATATTCGGTGACAAAAAAAGTCGCTGGCTCTAGAGTGGTAAAGCATTTCAAATTGTTTCTTGGTGAAACTTAATTCTTTTCAGCAAATGTTGCCATTTTTCCACAATTTCTGCCTTCAGCTTGTCAAGTTATTATTTGTAGTTTGCTACTGATAACAGCCGCTATCACTTTCTTACAGTCCACTTTCATTACCAAGTGCTGCCATCTTAACGTTAAGTTCAGAAGCTTTTCAGACGATTTTCGTATTATTCGGTGATAGCTGAAGTGATATGTTATTGTTGAATAAGAAATACACAAGTTTATCTACAATTTTTGGAAGCAGCAAACAACCAAATTGGTGCAGTTCTTTTTCAATGAGCCTTTTTCCTGAGAATAGTACAGCAAACTTGTCACGAGAGGCAGCACCAGTAGTAGGGACAAACAATAAACCATTCACATGTAAAGCAGTGTTAATTTATTATTTAAAAATATAAATCTGATATAAAAAATTATTTTGCGCTAGTATAATGCCAACGAAGCATTGCTGTTTTACGAATTGTACGTCGGATAATCGATATCCGGAAGAAAACGTGTGTTTTATACCATTTACAAAACCTCATAATAATGAGGTTAGATGTAAGAAATGGATACATTCTTC
>WOGO01006129.1:0-11960 GCA_015342085.1 Leptinotarsa defecta
GCCGGAAAAGATTCGCAAATGTCGCTGCACAAGGAGTCACGCGTTGGGGATACCTTTCCTGATAGATGCGTCTGGCCTCGCTTGACGTTCGTCAGCCAAGCCGTATGCAAAAACCTTACCAGCCATTTCAGCATTTGTAAAGTCGGGCATAATACCAAAAAATCACTTTATAAACTCCGAACTGTGGATTTGTCAATTAATAGTTAAAAATGTGACAGCGAAATTTATTTTTATAAACATAGCCTACTCAATTCAATTAAGTTAATTTGCAAGTGGAGAGTGACAAAAATTATTGAAATCAAATGTGGCTATATAAAGTATTATGCATCGATATAGAAAATTGTAAATATTCCTAAAACGATCATCTCCAGCGTTGTTGAGGAGGTGTACCTTTTTTACTTGGAAAGGGTGTGGGAATCAGGTTTTTTTTCATGAAAAGTACCAAAAGTTTACTGTCAAAAAAGTTAGGGCAATTTTAAATAAATGATGACAGCGTACGCAGCGCCTTTTAGATGTTACATGATAATTAATACGAAATTATGATTTCCCACGTCAAAAAAACCCATCAACAACATTGAAAAATTCGAGAGAAAATATCATAAGGCATTGCAGACAAATAACTCTCAACCATGTGAGGGCGGTGATGGTATCACGTATGTACCATTGTGTGGAAGGTGGTGAGAAAGTTTTTGAACATTTTCTATAGAAATTTTTTTCTTCTCATTGTCCAGTCATCAGATTTTCATTAAAGAAATAACAGAAAATCTCTTTTGCTGATTTATTGTTTCCACATTTGTTTCTAGAACGAATATTCCAAAATGTGGCCTCCTCTATAATTGTTAACCTGTCTTTTTATTTTTCCTGCAAATCATTGTTTCAAAAGTTATTCAGCGTGGCTCGTGTTAAACTCATATAATTTCTAGCTTCCGAACCATAAGCTTCAGACCATATATTTTATACTTTGTTGAAATCTGTTAATAGTGGAGCATCTGATAATGCAAAGCAATATCGAGTGATCCATTAAACAAATGGTGAGATGCTCTGGGGGTACGATAGGGAAAGTAACATCAAATGTGGATATTTCAAAATGTGTCCCCCTGTATACTATTGTTGACGTGTTTTTCTATTTTTTCTGAAAAACACTGTACCAAAATTTATTCAGGGTGGCCCGTTTTGAATAGAATGCACTGTATTATTCCGATTTTACCTTGCTTTCAATTCCGAATTTTGAGTTTTCATTATTATTATGATTTTTTCCACCATGGTGTTTTCTTGAAGTATTTTTTCGGGTTTTCATCATATTCAATTCCTCATACACGCGTACACGAAAAATAATTGTGGTCCTTCCTTCCCAATTTGTTTAACACTTACATACCTGAGGCTTCAGTCCGTGTACAAGAAATGGGTTATCAGACCAGAGTTGGATAATTGATATGCAAGTATACTCTAACTCACTACTGAAAAGACCAAAACATGGATGAACGCCGAAATGATTTCAACTGGTGTGACGCATATTGCAACGTCTGCCAACGTTCATCTTTCTTTTCGAGGAAAATTCGAAGATGAGGGTAGACAGTGTATAATGTTATATGTGACGAACGGCCGGGAAAACTGAGATACTATTTCGTCCCCGAACAATTTAAACAACTTCTATGAGTCCTGTGAACGTAACTTTTATAAACGAGAAAGTTTTGTAATATGTTTCCAACCCAAGGTTTCAAACTTTCCAAACGAATTGTAATGTGAATCAGTGAAAATGTATTATTTGATGTGAACTTGAATACAGCTATTTGAAACATATCGATCAAAAGTTTTGAAGGGACACAAAAGCATTGAATCGATGAAAGATCATCAATCAATAGGGAACATTCCAGAGTTGAGTTGATTATGAAACTCAGAGCAGCAGCCCCAATTGTCTTGTGAAGACTTCATTACAATATTCTACAAATCATGCATGCATTTGGAACACTTTATTTAGTCTACTACCATTTAGTCTAACACCATCGATGAAACCTACTTCGGCTCTGCTGTTACAAATTATTTGTTTTCATGTGCTGGCTCATCTAGTTTTGTAATTCTTCATAGTCATTTCCATTTATGTCTAGATGTGGAATCTCTCATTAGAATATCAGTCCGTAGATCCACCAAAAAAGTTCACAACATATAGTATCAACTGAAATCTTGTTAAATCACATGGATGCATGTGGCAGGGAAACTGAAAAATTATATTCCTAAGCTAGGTCCCATCCAAATGTCTGGATCGAAAATGGATTGGTGAATGGAGTTCTTGGTTATGTCGAAGAAAGTTTATGAAAAGTTTGACAATTCTCTTGATGAAATGCCATGAGTGATGATGGTTCGATTTGAATATTCTTCTCAATCAACTTATGACGATAGCAATCGTATTCCAAATACCCATAACCAGATATTGGAAGAGTGGTGATATTTATCTATTGAAAAATCTGCTAAAATATGTTTTTCTGTTAACCACCTTTTGCTCCCCTATACGAACGACAACTCTCAAAATTGGAAACTTGTGCGAGATGAGTAATAACGAGGTCATATCTTTTGAGGTGTGATTCCTAACACGGGTTGGACCGTCCGGTCTTGCAATTCGAACCACCTGATCACACAGTGGTCGATTTATAAGTTATAAGGTTCAACATCAGATGATTCTATGATAGACATCGAAGAAAAGAACTGTTATTGGCCTAACATACGCTGCCTGTTCAAAAAATAAATTGAATTTTCATTTTTTTTTTCGAAAACTTTTCATTTATGAATGAAATTCAACGTATTCCCCCAGATGTAATACACTTGTGCCATATTCATATGGCATATTCATAAGCTCTCTCAGTGATTCGGTTTTAATATCCTCAATCTTTGCGAAACGTCGTCCTTCTATAGGTCTCTTCAATATTAGGAAATGTCACATGGGGCCAAACCCATTGGATTCATGTGATGATTGTCAGACCAATGATCACTTATGAAGCAATTGTCTGGTGGTCGAAGGCTTCACAGAAAACGGCCCAGGCGAAGGTCTCTGGCTTACAGAGACAGGCTTGCCTGGCCATCAGTGGTGCTATCAGTACCACATCGTCAGCGGTTATGGAGATCCTACTAGATCTGCTTCTTCTCCACAAATTTCAGGAGAGAGAGGATAGATGGGCCGCATATAGACTTGTGCACATTGCCAATTGCAGAGTGCAACATACTGTTGGTTGACACTGGAAGTCACAGCATTCTGGAAATGACCTCCGACTTTATGCCTTCAACTGTTAACTTCGACCTGACTTATAAAGTACTGTTCCCGAGTGAAGAGGGCTGAAACCTTCGGAACAAGGAAATATCAAGAGAAGATAGTTGTTGGTTCACATGTAGATCAAAATCACAGTCCGGTTCTGGTGTAGGTGTTTTTGTCGCAAACTCAGGACTGAGATATCAACCTGCCTAGGAACCTATGCGACTATATTTCAAGCGGAAATTCACGCTACTTAATTGTGTGCGGAGAAATTGAAAGAAGCCAACCTCATACAAAAGTCAATAAATATATTATTGGAAAGACAAGCGGCGTTGGGAACTCTTGGATCCTACCGAGCAATGTCTAAATTGCTAGCAAATTGCCAAATCCGACTCTCCTCGATAGAAAGACTCAACAGATTGTATCTTATCTGGATTCCTAGCTATACTGACCTGGGAGGCATTGAGGCTGCTGACTTCCTTGCAAAGGAGGGTGCTGCAAGCAACTTAATCATACCAAAACCTGTCATTGCCATCGCTTCAGGCTTTGCCAAACAAACATTGAACAACTGGATGGCAAGAAGATTTATGAACGGCTGACAGAATCTTCCAGGATCTCCAAGGTGTTTATTCACCTTTCGAAGCTTCATATCACTACAGTAGGACTACAATAGGGATGAATTACGATGTCAAACAGGCCTTCTTACAGGTCACTGTCATTTGAATCATCATATGCAGAGACTCGGACTGTTGGAAGACAGTGAGTGTCGCCTCTGGTTGGAAAATGATGAAACAGCAGAGCATATACTTTGTGCCTGCCCCGCTGGGGACCAAATGAGGTTTTTAGTGATCCGCAGTGCCGTAGTTTTACCATCTGACCTGAAACATCACTCGGCATACGAACTAATCGGCTTCGTTAAAAAGCTGGGTTTATTTAGTCGAGTGAGAATAGATGTGAGCCACAATAAACCCTCGTGGGCTGCGATGGAGGTTCGAATAGACCCACTCACTTTGGACCTAACCTAACCTAACCTATACAGACTGACATACTCTCAGATGCACAGATATAATAACAGACAGAACAGATGATTTTCAAATAATTTTTATACATGAAAATAAGCTATTTTTTCTTTGGAATAGAAGCCAAATATTTCTGTAAAAAATGATGATTTCAGTTCGGTTAGGTTGACAGAATGACTGAGATATACTATTCCCATATCACTGATACAATAATGTTTACTAACCAGAAAAATTGTTTCATAAATTTATGGTGCTGCAACAGTTTAATTTTGTTGGTATTCTGTAATTACTTCCAAAATGCTAATTGAAAATATTAAACGAGAAGTGAATATAATAAAGTTGTAATCAATAAAAGTGTTTCATATTAAATCATAAACCGTTATAAAATAGTCACGAAATTATCACAGAAACGCTTTTACAACTAACTTATAAAACATATTCATAGCACTTTTTCATAAGGTTTGTGTAATCTTCATTAAACTATTTCGAACTCATTTTATAACTGCTTCCTGTAGCTTTGATGAAATTATTTTATTTGAATGCTTTGAAACACAATTTTGTTTTCATTATTACCTACCATATTGTTACTTGAATAATAATTTCTCAACTATTTTATAGTATTACAAAACAATAAAATAACTGTTATAAAATCAAATTGCTTTCGCGAATACATATTTGCTATCATCAAGAATGAAATGCAGCATTTGAGAAGACATTGATTTCAAAGGTCGTGTAAAGAAGTATAATTTGATGATGTCGTGTAATATTTCTCATTGAAAAAAAAAATAAGAAAATTGGTTGGTTTAGATGAAGACCCATGTAACCTTATGCTTCAATTTTTTTCTTACTAAAAACAAAACAATGATTAAAATAGTTAAAATCTAAGTTTCTTAACAATTTCATTGTAGCTAGGATACTTTAAAATGCTTGCTATTGATATCAAATTATTTTATAGAACGACGCCATTTTAAAATGATAGCAATTCGGAATACTGGCATTAGATGAGTTGAAAATATAAAATACCATACAAATAGTGATTTTAACAGCTTAAAAGTACAAAGTTATCATAACATTATATTATTTAGAACAAAGTGAGTGAAGTTTTTCACTAGAAAATCAATACGTCGACAGAGTGAATTTTTGTAAAACTAATAATTTTTTCCAAAAACATTAATGAAAGAGTGGCGCGCCTAAATGTTCCTAATAATAGGCTATATAGTTGTCAATGAAATTTCATTCGCAGTGAAAACTACAATATTTGAACTTTAACAGTTTTATAAGTACAAAAATTAAATTATCAAAATGGCTCCAACCTATTTGTTAGTTTTTAGTTGGTGACATATGAATGATATTTTCCACTACAAAATCATTTTTGTGCCTTCAAAAAAACAATTTCAACACTTTTTCATTTCATCGTTATCGATTTAGGCTGCATTATATTTCATAACGCTCACTGGCAACTACTAAATGACTCTTATAAAATTGTATTTCAATTATTTTATGAGTATCTTTATAAATTTTATAGTAACTGCCGAAATGTTTATAAAACTGTTTGTGAAAGGCCAAACAAAATATTAAAAAATACTGTAATATTTTTTAAAACGGTGCCAATTTCTAACTTATAGCTGTTTTATAAACACATTGAAAACATTTCTGGGAGATATACAGTATTATAATTTGTTTCTCCAAAAAGTTTTCACAACTATTATAAAATATAAAATTGCCAGTTGGGCATGTTCATCAGCATAGAGTAGTGTAATAGTTACAGCTTTGTGAAAAATGAAACAAATATCATTCGACTCATTTTCCGTTTCATTGTTTCAGGCATTCAGTTCCTTCGGGACTGTCCAAAAGAACCAAACATACCCGTCTATATGGTGGTGGGGGGGAGCGTGGGCTGCATCAAAATGGGCCTAACTCTCTGGTCGCAACTACATACCCGCCGCACTGACCCTGCTGCGACGAATGCCACCTCCATAGGGTCAAAAGTGGCCTCCATAGCTCTAACCATCCTGCTGATCACTTGGTTTTCACTGGGAAACTACTGGATTCTCCGGATCAAGTGGCCCGACTACGCCCCCACCCTCTTCGAACCCAACAAGTGGTGCCACAAAACTCTGTACGTGTTTTCTTTAGTTCATTTGTGTATTATTTACTCTCTGTTGGGGATTGTTGTGATACTGATCATAATTCTGGCGGGGTGCCAGTTGTTTGGGTGCCCTTGGTTAGGGCCTGCGAGGTTCAAATAGCAAAACCCCCCAGACTATTTCGAGCTCTGGGATGTTCCTAGGACCTACCATTAGGCTGTTTTGCTCAATATAGTGTGGGTGCTGGATTCTATTCGGGGAAAGAAGTATGGAAGCGAATGAATCAAGCCGATGTTTTGCTGCTTCCACTTGGGCAATTTTTTACTGATGTGATATTAAAACACAGATTGTTCGTTTCATTGGAATAATGTTCCTGAAGATATCAAAACCAAAGTTGAACGTAACTGAAAGGATTTCATTTGAAACATAAACAAGGTCAGATGAACACAGAATTTGATTTTAACAGGTTTTTGTAAAGCAATTTTACGTTCGAATATTCTCTTATTTGCTTGTTCTCGATTATATCAATTCATACATTATAAATTGATGCCGGCAACCTCGGTATGATTGCAGCTCGTCGTAATGGAGTCAAAGTAATTCTAAAATTCTGGAAAACTTCCGGTAGTTTTGTAACATATTATCAGTTTATTCGACATATACATACAACCTAACCTTCATATTAGTAACTGTTGAATTTCAATCGTGAATTCTACTTTCAAAAAATTTTGAACTCGGTTAGATCCAAAGTGAGTGGGTCTATTCGACCCTCCACCATAACCCGCAAGGTTTATTCTGGCTCACACCTATTCATAGTCGACCAAATAAACCCAGCTTCTTAACGAAGCCCATTAGTTTGTATGGTGAGTGGTCTTTCAGGTCAGATAGTGAGAGTACGGCTCTGCCAAACTCTGAAAACCTGATTCGGTCCCCAGCGGGGCAAGCACAAAGTATGTGTTCTGCTGTTCCATCATTTTCCAAACAGAGATGATACACTCTGTCTTCCGACAGTCCGAGTCTCGGCATATGATGATCCAAATGACGGTGACCTGTAGTAAGAAGGCCTATTAGATATCGTAGTTCATCCCTACTGTATTCCAACAACGGATATGGATCAAGGTCCGAAGGGTGAGCCAATCCTGGAAGAATCTGCCAGAAGTCCATGAATCTTCTTGCCATCCAGGTTTGATCGTTGTTTGGCAAAGCCTAAAGCGATGCCAATGACAGGTTCTGGTCTGATGGAGCTGCTTGTAACACCCTCTTTGGCAAGGGAGTCAGCAGCCTCATTGCTTTCCAGACCAGTATGGCCAGAAATGCAGACCAGAGACAATCTGTTGAGTCTTCCTATCGAGGAGAGTCGTTTTTGGCATTGTTCTACCAATTTAGACGTTGATAGGTAGGAGCCACGAGCTTTCAACGCCGCTTGACAGTCCAAGAATATTTTCATTGACCAATGAAATAGAAGAAGAAGTCCTTACTTGCTTTTGGGTATACAACCTTCAACAGTCTGCAAAATGAATGAAGCTCAATCAATAATTGCTTTGAAGTCTGTTTAAAATCTGTTTTTCCGTTAATCAGCTGTTAATAATCTAAAAAGTTCACCCAGAAAAGTTCCAATGTGATATATACCTCTGAACAATCCAATTAGTCAATGGATTATGCCGACAAATTGAGTAATTAATGGAAAAAATTAAATTCACTCACTTAGTTTTTCATGATTTTAGATGATTGACGTTTCGAATAATAATCATTTTCCATTTAGGGTTCTGATAAAAAATGACTTGCAATTGCAAACAACAATTTTTTTGACACAAGTCAAGAAAATGAAATTCATATGAATAACACGTATATGATATGCCTGCTTCGTGGAGCAAATCACAGTTTTCATCTTCATCACAATTTGATATATTTTTCGTATTGTGAGAGGTGAGAATACCCAAAGGAGGTCGTTAGAAACACAAATGATGTTTTCGAATTCAGGTCAGGTTCATATTTCTTCCTTCAACCTTTCGCTTTAGCAATGACAACCAGGGACAATCCATTTCCACAGAGATATTTGAAATACACTTGTTACCTGTTGCAAGAAAATATATGAATTCTCCGGCAAAAGTTTTATGGGAGAAATTTTGGGACCCCTTACTGTGAGGAAAAATTAACATAATGAACATATATTAAGAGAAGACAGACAACATGATCTGGGATAGCATCTTCTAAAATTAACTCCTGATTAAACAATGAAATTATATGAAACATAAATTGTCATTAAAGCTTCTCATGGGAAATAGAGAAAGCTCAAAGAACCTGCATATGTTATTCAAGCTTGTGAACAATGAATTTCAAATAGATCCGTCGAAATGACACGGGCTAAAAAATCCTAAGAAAAAAATGCGTTTTTTCTTGTTCAAGATTGACAAATTTGGTGAAAACGCTGGATGTGGAAGCAACTCAAAGTTCAATTCATATAATTTTGCTATTATTCTGATTGACTTGTGACACAGTGGTTGTCTTGATGAAACACAATTTTTTTTTTCGCCATATGCAGTCGTTTCTTTGCAATTTCGGACTTCAAACACTACAAATACGCCAAATAATATTCACTGTTGATGGCATTCCCCTTTTCAAAAAATTAGATAAATATTACACCACTCATATCTCAAAATAGTGAGGTCATAACCTTTCCAGCCGATTGTTGTGCTTTCGACGAGGTTCACCAGTTGATCTTCTCCCAGAGACGATTGATCTCCAGATCAGAATTGATTGAGTAAATCTATTTCAGAAAGGAATACGAGTATGTTTATGAAGTAACAGTTCACACTAGGAGCTAGCTGTCTTTATATTTGCACTGATATTGTACTTAGGTCAGTCATCCTCGAACATCGGACACTCCACCATAAAATGTTTCACAGAAGGAAATTAAATTTTATCCGTTGATCATTCAAGTTGTAAGCGGAATTGTCATGAACATGACAAGTTAACGACTATTGATTTGGCTTTGTTCATTTTCCAGATTTTGAAAAATTATGCACCCCAAAAACGGAGGAAGAGTCATAAAATTTGAAACATTTCTGTGGGCCTTATTCAATCCACTCATTTCATACATTTCAATTGATTCTATTCGAAAATTTGGTGAAGTTTTGATTTTTTCACTGGTAATTGGTACGAACTACATTGAACAAAATCGTCATTTTGATATAATCTCAGATTAATTTTCGAAAATATGTATGTTATAAAATTTTGAATGGGAAAAGTGGAATGTATGCCAATATCTGATATGAGCCATTTAATGTAAAAATCATTCACGTCAGTATTGATCCATCCAGAAATTTTCAAAAAGTAGATTTTGTTTTTTTTATAGTTCAATGAAATATAAAGTATTTTTTTCATTCGACTCGTAAAATTCACAAATTCTTGTGACTAGCCGGTGAAATTAAGTCGAAAAATATTTTTTATTTTGCTTCTGGTTCATGAAGCGTTATCTCCGTCATTCTAAAAATAGAAATCATCGATACAGACTATTATCTGATGAAACGAACAAACTGCTAATGCACTTGTAAATGTAGCACTGACAAATTTTCTGTGTGAAGAATAGAGAAATTTAAAACTATGAATTATTTTTCAGGTTCCGTGGGATGTTGAACAATTTATAATTGAAATTCAGTCTAAGAATGCTCTTAAAAAATATTCACGAAACAACTTCAGTACACTGGTCAATGGACAGTGTCTTTTTTCCTCACATAAATCAGTTGAAGTATCATTAAAATGACCTGATAATGTATTTTCAACCCGTTTGTGCGTTTTGTGAATTGGTGAGAACGTGTGCGGATTATAGGTTTCATTTCCGACTAATCTCAGTTGCATCTCGCTTCATTCACGATAAAATAATTATCCATATACCCCACACATGGAAAAACAAAGAGCGTTTTATCTATGACGGAGTTTCCATTGGTTATTCAAGAGATTTTAATTTCACAATATGGATGGTAGATTTGTTTTCTAGTCTTTCTAGTGAAAATGATTTGAATTTCGACAAATTGTATGAAAATATAACAGAATAGAGGACTGTCGAACTCAAAATTCACCAAAAGGATTACCAGAAGAATTTTCGAAGCTCCACCCATTCAACCTAAACGAGAACCAGTAGAATGATCAAAATTGGTATTTATAGAAATAGACGTCATATACTGTTTGTCATGATGATCATAAAATTATATTGTTGTGAATCATCCCCTGGAAAAAAATAACGCCAGCCGCCGCTAGTCGTCGTAAATCGATAGCGGCTTGGCCAAGATCGCGATCAATTTGACTTTGCCGTGTTGTTTCGATAGACTTCAAGCGACTTCCCTATCGGCTTCGGTTACTATATATAAATACTACCAACACGCATATTGGTGAAGTCCAGTTGACAGTGCGGTACGATGTAATCTAATGAGGCGATAGATATCTGAATATAATTATGAAGAATAAGTTGAAGTGTGTGTGTGTGTGTGTGTATTTTTAGTGTAGCAGTGGAATATCTCTGTATCTGTAGAGTTGGGAGGATGAGTGTAGACCTACAGCACTTAGGCCACATGTGACCCATTGTACATCCTCCCGAGGAGTTGTCCTTCTAGGTCATCGTTCATCCTTTCCTTTCCAGGAAGGTGGAAAGATCACTAGGAAACATCTCCTTTATATCGGCAGGTGTAGGCCAAGACTCGCTGAACACACACTCTCTCATTAACGAGAACTCCAAACACTCGCATAAGACATGCCTGATAGTTTCATCTTCCTGTTCACAAATCCTTACATAGAGGTATGTCCACTAGCCCCATAACATGGGGGTGTTATCTTAGTTGACAGTGGCCAGTCAGAAATCCTACTATTAAGCGTAGGTGTTTCCTGGTCATCACCAGATATTCCTTCGGCGCCAGCTTCCCAGGGTCGTGCAGGGTGATCCTGGCAAGATTGCATCCTTTGATTCTATCCCACCTCTTTGGGGATTGAGCATGGGTGTGACGTTTGGCTAGTTCCACAATTGTCGAAGCCATCAGGCCGCAGATGCCATTGGTACTAGCCGCTTCCTTGGCTAAAGAGATGGCAATGCGATAACCTTTACTCCTGTCGTGAGGTAACACGTTGTCTGTTCAAGGCTAATAGGGCTTGTCTGATATCAGTGCAGATTGTTTTTGCCGGAAATTCTTTTTATTTCGTTTGCGGCGATTGAGATATCACGCCAGTATCATTTTCCCATTCTCCACTTAATCTTAGTGATCTGGAGTACACTCCAAATCCTGAGCCTTCTTTCGTTTTTGAGCCGTCTTTTTATATGTTCATTGCATTTGTAGCATCTGACTGTGTCTTCTGTTTTATTTTTATTTTGTAGAGCTTATTAAACAGAAACCTGGGTTCAATTGCATCACTGGTTGAATTTCACTAGTTCGGACTTCCATTGTCTAATATGTAAAATGATTTGAAATCTCCGAAACAAGTGAAAAAGAAGAATTAAAAATAAATACCTGAAAATAACAATTATCTTCAGGAAAAATAACCTGAAATGAAATAATAGTGAAATAAAATACAAGTAAAATTAAAAACGATTGAACAAAAAATAAAGAAATACAAATAAATATAAATAAA
>WOGO01006130.1:0-11959 GCA_015342085.1 Leptinotarsa defecta
CCAGAGGTACGCCTACCTGAGCCGTCTACGAGAGTCTTCACGAGGAGGCTCTCATTGCATTGACGCTCGGCGGCTTAAAAGCCCTGAGTCCCCGGGGACTATTCGCATCTTCGGAGTTAGGAATTATAGGCAGGTCACTTCGCGGTGTGAGTCTCTCGTAGATAGGGATCGATAGGGAAACTCTGAGACCGGTCCCAGCGGCCAACGTGGCGTCTCACCGTACCCCCGCGAGTTTTTGTTTAGACTTAGACAGATTTTTAGGGAACTAAAAATAAATAATTCGATTAATTTTACTTTAAAGGATAAATAACTACTCCCCCTCTCGTGTAACTCGGTTATCCTGAGAAAGCCAGATCATCCGGGAGTCAAGGGGACTTCCCGGCTCTGGTCTCTTGTGGAGACTTCGGCAGCGACGAGTATACTCACTTCCCTGGCCGGGCATCGTCGAAACTGAAAACCGAAAAATGGATAACAAAATTCATTTTTCTAGTACGCCGAGTCAACAACAAGATAGTAATCTTCCCATGGTTATCGCCTTAGTCTTTTCCGGGTTTACTCGAATCTTCCAATCGAGGTACCAGCGCTCGAGGTCGTCCAATACTCGTTGCATGTAGACGACGCCGAGCTCTCGTTCCATGGAAGATGAGAGAAGAGCCGTGTCATCGGCGTACAGGGATATCTTCACTCGCTCGGACCTAGGCAGGTCGCTGGTGTAGAGTGAATACAGCGTCGGAGAGAGCACGGCCCCCTGTGGCACTCCAGCGAGGATCTCTCTGTTGTCAGACAGAGAGCCCTCTACTCTGACCTGAAAAGTTCTGCCTTTCAGGAAAGACCCGATCCACCGGATCAGGCCCCGAGGTAGGTCGAACGCGTTTAGCTTGTGTAGAAGGCCTTCGTGCCACACTCGGTCGAAGGCCTTCGAGATGTCTAAGAGTACAATGTATACATACAGAATGTGGAATGTTGGCTATATTGATTCAACTATCGTAAATTAGATTCTAAACAGAATCATGATATTTTAATGCGTTGTTTTCAATATTTTTTGTTTCTGACAGTCATATTCAGATGCCAATTTTAGCATTTTGAAAGTCAAAATGGTAAGCTAATGCAGATGTATCAGTGTAGGTATTTGTTTCTCACGTTATTCTCATACGTAGCCAAACTAAATTTTATATAATTTTTGAGTCTGTTCCATGTGAAATTTTTCAGGCTAGATGCATTCTGTTCGCAATTGTATTTAACTTTGACATATTATACTTATTTTACTTTGTTAAACCTTCAGTGATGAAGATAATGTTATAAATAATGAAGACATTCATCTTTGTGGTATATCATTCACTTCTGGTTCCTGTACTCATTTCCATCAGAACATAATTCGATAGGAAACCATTATCAATATGGTTATTTTCAATTGTTTAATAACAACGAAGAGTTTGATTATCATCACTTTCTTTACATCTAGAAATGATCAAACCTTCTCGTAAATACAAGTTGAGTGCTTTCTGTACTGAGATGTAACGAAATTATCGAAGGAAAACACTGAGCTGAAATAAAATAATAACAACTTCATCCAAATCCATAAAGTGGTGTATGAAAGTGATTCGTTCCTTATTCGTAAAATTTCTCATTTCCACTCAGGACAGTTCTAAACAATTATATTGCTAAATGTACTTTCGACTTCACTTCACTTTGGATATCAATTTCATGTTTATTGATCAAAATTTATAAGTCGTGACATGAATGAGGATAGGTTAATTTTTTCTTGCATATAATTTGCATGTACTCAATGTTAATTCGATGCATTCAGGATTGCTCAAGAACCTCCATTAAAATTCTCAAAGCCTTTCAAAACAGAGTGAAATGTGATTAAATATCACTTCTCAATTGAAATAGAAAGTTTCATTATCAGAGTTACATAATCCCAAACAACATATCTCGTGAATCCAGGCTGACTACAAAAATTTGTCAACAAATAAATAAATGTTGCATTATATACAATCGATTCAATATTGTAATTTCATCAATCACATCCATTTTTTTTGACCAAAAATTCCCAGATGATCGTCAGTATTTTTCAGAATTCATTGCTCAACCAAGTTAAATGAATTTAAAATTAATGTAAATTTCAACTACCAAGAGAGTATATTTTACATTTACTGACCCTTGAGAGAGAACAAATACCCGCGGGCTCAATGCGCAGATGAATACACACTTCAATTATAAAATATAAAAATATAAATAACTAACTCATGGCTTGATAGTGTATAGTAGTGTGATTTTGCTTTCTTTGTAGGAGGCTACTCCTTTTCACTTTCTAAATTATCACTACCAAACACATTTCATTTTTAATGATCTAAAAAATATTTAAATACTATAACACAGGTTATATATACTGTAGGTAACAAAACTGTACACACTGTAGGTATTCGAGCTCAGTGTGGCGAGATAGATAGTTTAACGCTGAACCAGAGGAAAGATGAACTATTGATAGAAAGAAACACTGGTCACACTTTGAATAACACCTTTTATTCCCTTTTCACATGAACTTAATCACATATAACGAGTAAACATGTGCGAATTCTGTATCTGAGCACCAAAAAAACAGAAGCCTTTCAATATCACCATTATGATTCAACGCCTTAGCTTCTCATCCGACGGCGGCTCGACAAAATATTCCTCATCGGGTGATTGATTCTTGCAGGGCTTCGCTGACGAAGGCGATGCTATCGAAACCATATTCACTCGAAGAAGAATCTGTAAAGCAAAATCAATGCTCTAAATTGCAATGGAAAATTGTATTCTTCAAATCAGGAAAATATCTCAGCTTTTCCCTGGCTTTGATTTTTTCGATTCTTATGCCTTCATCTCAGACTTCTCTTCCAAGGTATTCCAGAGATAATTGAAGAAATAAGAATTTCTTGATATTGAAAGAAAAATGTGCGGTAAAAAGTGCCTGTAGTACACACCGAAAATTTTGGAACCCCTCTTCCGGAGTCGCACTAGAAATCGAATTGTCGTCGAAATGAATTAAGGCAATCGAATCCTTCCGATTACTGAGGGCAAAGTTAATCGCTCTCTGAAATACAGCCGGTGCATTGGCAAGCCCAAACAGCATCCGCAAATAATCAAAGTGGCCGTCCCGTCCGCGGCGTGAAGAATGCATCCTTATGAATGAATCCCTCCTCGATCGGTATCTGATTGAAATCGAAAGCCATATCCAAAGATATGAAGTAACGTCCCTTGACTATTCAGTCCAATTGTTTGTCAATGAGTGACGCATGAAAGCGATCTTTAATTGTGAAGCGGTTGAGTTTGCGAAAATCTACGCACATTCGAAAACACAGGACTGGCAAATGGTGATCCACTTGATCTCTTTATGTTATTCCTCATTATTTCTTGAACTACCTCCCTTCCATTGATAGTCAGGCGATAAGGAATACGGATGACCATAATATCATTCTCTAAGCGTATTTTCAGGCTTATATTAATTCTCCTGCTTCATTTCCAGTTATGATCATACCGGTAAAATCTCGCTGTGACGTCAAAGCTTCAACCAGTTCTGCTGAAAGTTTTTGAGTCGAATTTTTCTCCTTGAAAGTCATTTCAATAATTATCCACAAATAACGGAACTGAAAGAACAATCCTAGTGAAGTATTTTTCGTTTGCGTGAAGCACCATAACGCACCACTGTTTTTCAATATTTAAACAACAGAATTCAAGGGTTTACTGTGAGCGTTGGCGCAATCCCAATTCTGATAATAGAAACAAACCCTGGTTGCACTTTGAATAACAACGTTGAATACAACAAGTAAACATGAGTGTCTCCTGTATTCGAGCACAGAAAAACACATAATGAATGCATACTCTTTCTAAAACACTCCATTAAATCATCCCGAAAACCTTTCGAATCGCAATTATGATTCAACGTCTTAGCTTCCCATGACCGGTGGCAGCTCGACAAGATATTTCTCATTGGGTGATTGATTCTTACACAATCATATAGGGTGGGGACCTGTCGCCAGTCCAGCAATCGGTTTTACGTGCGGTTATGAATGTTTCCATCAAAATGAATGTGAACGATATCCATTCTGGAATACTTTTTTTATTTATTTTTTCTATAATATTGTTCTTTTTCATAAGTGTGACACTTCTTCACAAGTTCAAAGCAGAATCTTTTTTTGATGAGCATTTCAATATTTCCGTTTTATGGTAATGTTGAGCAACACAAGCACAATGCATAAAGAACTGCTTCAACTAATCATAACTACCACTCTTTTTTATTCAAGTTAGGCTAACTAAGTGATGACAGGGTGAATCCCTACTGTTTCTTTGGCTGTAAGTTCCAGTTAATTCCAACTGACTGGAGCTTAGTGACTGTTCATAGCTATCGTGAATTATTTTGCTACTTGAAAATACTCGAATGAACTCAAAAGTGTAGTATTAAGTATTGGTCCCAACAATTTTGATGTTTTTATGTTCCATGGTCATTTTGTATGGCGTGTTGTGAGACTCCAGATTTTTGATTATACGGTTTTATTTAGCTTACTCTAACAAAGTCAAATTCAGATTGCTAAAATTTAGTAATTGAAGTTTTACCATCTTTCTGTTGACAAATCGATCTGGTAGACACGTCTAGTTTTGATGACAATATAATTCAATAAATTCTGTCGTTGTAAATCCAAGATGGCCACGACTACAAAATAGCGGATTACATATTCTTTCACAATTACCTCCATATGGGTCTCAAATGACAGGGCTTGACTAGTAATACACTTCGATACAAATTCAAGATATCCGCCGCTGTAGAATGGCGGATTACATATCACCTTGTAATACTGAGGCACTAAATGAACTCAACAGAAAGAGAAGAATTGAGTAACAAAATTAAAAATTAAAAACTTTACAATGGAATGAGTGGAAAAATAATGTTGAACGGTTTTATTGAAGAGCAAAATGTTGATAATGTACTGAAACCAAAAAAATAATTCCGAAGGTACTAGGTAGCAGTCACCACACGACTCTCCTCAGCAATAAACGATATTGATCAGATGAAAAAATAATGAAATCGTTGAGCGTAGTATTTACACATTTATTCAAGTTAGACATTAGAAAATTATATATGTTTGTTTGAATCGACTTCCTCCAGTTATCACAAAGTAATTAAATTTCCCGACAATATTAACTTTTTCATAGTAGTTGAATTTGTGAATTTTTTTCAAACTCACTGCATTTTTCGATTCAACACACCTGAATACTTATTTGAATGTAAGATATACTTCCATGCTACGAAACTCACGTTAGAAATATGGACCCTGTTATTCTTTAGCTTGCACTAGATCTAGATTCAGCTGACGGAAAATTCAATTTCAACTCGTTTTCTTTTATTTATTCTTCTGAGACTGCCGAAACTTGCTGAGATTCCGAAATATATAACTGTCACAACCAACGTACATACCAGTCCGTGGTTTCTCTTTCAAACCAATAATTTTGATCCGATAGCAATGAATATGATCATGCTTTTGATATAGGTAGTTATTTTTCAGGTAGTGCTAATTCGTAAACCGTAAAACTATATTGATTGAGTCCCACACAAAAAAAATTAATATTTCCGCGCTGCTGATTGAACAGTCATGATACTGAAAACCTTAAGTGATGAACGAAAATAAATGGTAACAAACAGCCATGCACAATGGGGATGTGGTTACTATTTCCCTAATATATGAGAAAAAAAATCATTTGATCAGAATTATGAGCATGAAATATACTTCGAACTGTTATTTATTTTTGGTTCATTTCGTGCTATTGTGGATGTGAAGCAAAAATATTCATAGAACCATCCAATTAGTGTATCATTAGCTGTATCATTAGTGTATCTATTAATATTCGATGATGAATTCACAATCCAATTCTAAACAATTGGTTTAACTCGACTGCCTCATTTGGTGTCTCTATAATTATAATTATCTCAGAGGTACTAATATGTTTGTGAGCTAAGATTCACAGCATGTGTTATATTATTAATAACCTTTGTTACATTTAAATATCAACTAAATCCGAATTCTATGTTATCCACTTAAGAACACAATTGAAATCAACTAGTAGTAACAGAAGTGCAATAATTTGTATGAATTCATGAGAGCTTTTTTCAAAAGTTTATACAAATTATCGAAACTTGGTCCATTATATCATTGTGCACCTCAATATTAAACTTCCCGTCAAAGGTCCATACATTTCCATTTCTATATTAATTTTTGGTCACTATCGCAGTTTTATAGCGGAAAATAGTCAGATCTTCTCTAATACTAAGTTTGATTATATTCCTCATTTTGCGTACTGTTTCCTTTATTTTACAGGAAGCAAACTTTAACAAAACAATGTTTTCAATACAAGATGTTGAAAAAATTTTCATTTCAAGTTCATTAATGATAAAGTCTTGGATGATTTTTTCCATATTCTGTTCAGATCTGAGATCAAAACCATTTATTATGATCGTCAATACCAGTAAATATTTCCTGCAATTTTGTATCAATATTGTCATTGAAATCGGGAGTTATTTGTTTAATAATTATTTTGATATTTGCCTCACAACTTCCTCTAGATTCGAGATTGCAAATTCGGATTGAGGGACGTTAGTTATCTCCTTTCTCGCGAACATATGGAGTGCACTAACTAGTGAAGTACAGATCGCAGTAATGGAATTCGTTTACTGATCGAGAGTAGCAATCTCTGACAAGCGAATGTGTGATTTAATTTGGATTTTGGCATTTGTTACATTTGCAGATCGTTCGTTGAAATAATGTGAAATATTCTAATGATTCACCTTTCAAGATGAAATATGGAGGATGAATTTGATTAACTCGAATGCGATACGATAACGTTTTAAATGCATTTTCTACCTCAATGATCATTTGATTTGATTTCATGAAGACATATTCTCCAAGGACACTTTTCGATTACTCTCTACCATTCACGAACACCAACACTTCATATATAGAACTCTCTACAGGGTGTCAATACGGAAACTTCCCACCCTTAATTTCTTCCTTCCAGTAAACAATATGGGGAATCGAAAAAACAGGTAAATTGTCAAGGGGTACACTTTCAAGAACTCTAGGAAGGTTAGATGTTATCCTGATGTGGTGGTATTGTGCATACAGGTTTACCTGTCGGGCTGTTTAGTGATTACTACAATAAGTGTATAAAATTGAAAATATGGTTCACAATCTTCAAGACAAATTTGAAATGAATGCAATTTATGGATCCTTTGTTACAGATCTTTTTTAGTGATGAGTGTTAATTTTTTCTGAATGACGATGATAATAGACACAATTGTTGCTATTGGAGTGACGAAAACCCACATATTTTTGGAAAGGGCATACACGACATCCACAAAAAATTAATGTTTGGGCTGGTATCCTTGAAATTGATATTACTGGTCCATCATTTCTGGAACCAAACTTTGCTGACAATCTGTACCTTGAAATGCTGAAAGACTGTCGATCCTCTTATTACTCATGAGCTAGAAACTCAAATGGATGCATAAGGTGATGAACTTTTGCAGGAGGATATGTGCTATTCGCATCAGGACGGTACTCCATCTCATTATTTTCTTCCCGTCTGATGGTGGTTAAACGAGAGATTTCCGGATAGATGGATTGGCAGAAGGAGAGCAATTAAGTGGCCTCCGAGAAGATCGGATTCAACAACCCTAGATTTATTTCTTTGTTTATGAAATACAACCTTTTGATATTGAAGAGCTTAAAAGACGAACTATTTTGTGAAGAAAAATAACCAACAAATAAAAACTCCCACGCGTAATACATTTGGTACGGTGTCACCTACTCTTCTCACCCCCTCTTTGGGAGTTGAACCACGAGAGCTACAAATATTCCTTCAAAGTGTCCCCCATGACTATGAAATCAACCTGTCTATTCAATTCCTCATATTATTTATTGGAAGACATTAAGAGTGGTAAGTTTTCAAATTTACACCCTGTATATAACGATATAAGCGAGTATTCGATAAATTGATCATATCATTCTCATCTCGAAATCATCTGGTTTCTGAGTACATCACTTTAACACTGGCCATCCCCTCATTTGAATGATCTTTCAGGTCAGCAGGTCAGAGTGGAATTTTGTCAAACTCTGAAAACGCTAACATTCGAGGTGGGGCAGACACAGTATATGTCCTACTACCAGGCCCTGGAGTTCCTGGTGGCAAATTATCCCCTCCGAGGTTGAAAGACTGATAAATTCTCCCCAATCTAGTGAAGACCTATTTGTAGTCATTCAGCGACTACCTTCCTCAGTTTTCCTTTAGTGCATTTCAGGGAGAAGCTCTTCCATGGCTGCAGGAAGAAATACACTCTCAGGAATCTTGTAGAGACCCTAACTAGAATGTGTAGTCCTGAAATCGTACCTGTAAATCATTTTCTGTAAATTTACCTGTAGCAAAGATTCCAGTTGATTGGTCGGTATCGAAGTTGCGAGATGCTGAAACCGTAACCATTAGCTATCCTCGTTTTTTACAATGCAGGATGAAATGTGTAAATCCAAATGGGTGATGGAAAAATTAGGATTTGCACATAACCCGGACGAATGGCGTTTATTTATAGATTCGTGTAATACAAGTTTAAAAGCCGTTCTGCTCCATAGTGCTAACGAAAGATTCTCTATTCCTCTTGCACATGCAGTTGCCATGATGGAAACAACCGAAAGTATGTCACTTATTCTAAATGCAATAAGTTATAATACATGTATAAGTGGCAAATTTGTGGTGACATAAAAGCCATAAGACAATTACTAGGTCTTTAGGGTGGATTTACGAAGTTTTGCTGTTTTCTTTGCCTTTGGAATAGTACGGCAACACAGAGCCATTATCAAGTAAAAGAATGTCTCCGAGAGATAAATATATTTCAGGTCAACCTAACGTGAAGAACATACCTTTTGGTAATCCCAAAAAAGTTTTGCTACTTCCATTACACATTAAACTGGTGTTATTGAAAAATGTTGTAGAAGCATTAGACAAAGGAAATGATGTGTTTAAATATTTCAAACACAAAAATTTAGTGACGCAAAGCTCATGAAGGTAAATTTGTTCGACCACAAATTAGAAAACTACTAAGTGATCAACACCCTGATATAAAATTAAGTAATGTTGAAATAGCTGCATGGAGTTCTTTCAAAAGAATTGTTTCTCAGTTTTTGGGAAACAAGAAAGTAAAAAATTACGGAACACTTATAGAAGAACTACTTGAAAACTATTGTAGAATGGGATGTCGCATGGGTGTTGTCAGTGACGAACATGGGGAAAAGTTCCACTAAGACATACTGACAATAGAACAACGTTACCAAGGCACATGGGATGCAGCAATGATGGGGGATTATTGTTGTTCCTTATGAGGGAAAACGATGGAACATATAAACAATAGTCAACATTTGGAAAAATGTTATGCACAAACGACTTCATTAGAATGTTTTTTTGATGTATATTCGTTAATAAAGTCTGTTATCCTCAAAAATATTGTGTTTTTTCCTGTTTTGATCTTATATTTCCCTATAATATGTGAAAATTTTTGTATCAAATAAAAATAACTGTAACTCAAAATCTTTGCGTGTCGCAGTCAGGATGTTTTGAACTTCTCATATATAGCCAATATAATATTAGTCGCAATTTTTTTATTTGTTGGTTAGATTTATTTTCAAGAGAAAGATCAAACTAAACATACAATGTTATCCTTATTTATACCATAGATACCTCGTCTAGGTACCTGCGTCTAAAGTGTCTGAAATCAATTTCAAAATATTGCCTCATCCACTAGTCTTGAATTGATTTTACAATGTGTCCTTATGTTATAGTCAGGTAATTCTAATAATTAAAATATTATTTCAATAAGCTATATCGTATAGGTACTATTAGGTATTGGTCCACCATCGTTATTCATAAAATTATTATGTTTACTTATTTCTACACTCTCAGATGCATCTAGATGCCTGTTGTTGTTAACTTGTCTGACTAATCTTAACGAACTGAAATCTATGAAATGGTTTTGTTGCAAAATATGGGCGACTGTTGATTTTTCAGCTCTTCCATATTTTAAGTGAAAGACTTCAGTTCATTAAGATTAGTCAGATAAACTAACAACAACAGGCATCTAGATGCATATGAGAGTGTAGAAATAAGTAAACATAATAATATTATGAATAACGATGGTGGGCCAATACCTAATAGTATACTTAATTGCTTGTTAGAATAATATTTGAATTATTAAATTTACCTGACTATTACATAAGGACACCTTGTAAAATTGATTTAAGACTAGTAGATGAGGCAATATTGTGAAATTAATTTAAGACGCAGGTAGACCTAGAAGAGGTATCTATGGTATAAATAAGTAAGTATGTTTAGTTTGATCATCCTCCAGAAGATGATCAGTTGGTGATCGAAACACATGTCGAGGTGTTGAAATAACGGTTTGGTATTAGAAAAAAACTCCAGTAATATTCATTACTACACCGAAGGTTTCAAACAGTTCATTATAGGCACGTTTGTTAATAAATTATATTTGACAAAAAATATGTCTCATCAAGTTATCTAATATCACTGTTACATCACTTTGAACACATGCTAGGAGACTTCATCATCAATCAGAATAACATTCTGCATATGATAAAAGATGTATTTTATGGAATAAAATATGGATGTAGGAGGCTTTTTTTAGAAAATAATCATGAAAGTATATTTTTCTCATGAATGTACATCAAATATCTGACGATCATTTAGAAATTTTTGAGAAGAAATAGTGAAAGTGATTGATGAAATTACAATATTGAAGCGATTGTGTAGAATGCAACACTTATTTATTTCATGACAAATGTTTGCAGTCACCCAGTGGATTCACGATATATGTTGTTTGGAATGATGTAACTCTGATTATGGAACTTTCTATTTGAATAAAGAAGTGACATATATAATCATGTTTCCCTCTGTTTAAAAAGGCTTTGAAAATTTAAATGGGAGTTCTTGAGTAATACTGAATGCATGGAATTGACATTGAGAACATGCAAATAATATGCAAGAAAAAATTGACCTATACCCATTTATGTCACGACTTGTAAATTTTGATCAACAAACATGAAAATGGAATCCATTTCGTGTGTCGATTTGGAGCGGTAAAGGTCGAAAGTACATCTAGTAATATAATCATTTAGAACTCTAACGGTTTTGAGTGAAAATGACAAATTGTTCAAAAGATGAACGAATTACTTTCATAGAATACTTTGTGGATTTGGAATAAGTTGTTATCATTTTAATAAAGCTCAGTGTCCTACTTCAATAATTTCGCTTAATCTCATATTTATGAAGGGGATTGTTCATTTCTTGATGAAAAAAGTGATGATAAATAAACTCTTCATTGTTATTGAACAATTGAAAATAACCATATTGATAATGGTTTCCTATCGAATGATGTTTTGATGGAAATGAGTACAGGAACCAGGAGTGAATGACATACCACAAAGATAAAATGTCTTTATCATTTATAACATTACCCGCAATATGAATCATTGAAGGATTAACAAAGTACAATAAGTATTATATGTCAATGTTGAACAGAATTGCGAACAAAACGTACAATGCATGCAGCATGACAAATTTTTTATGGAACAGACAAAAAAGTATGTTTCTTATTAGTCAGTGGGACATGCTCGAAGACTAGCAGTAAACAAATGTAAAGAAATTAACTTTAAACTTTCAAGGCACTCTCGAATATACCTACACAGTAGGTTGAATGGACTGACCCCTATCAGAAAACAGCTACTCCCCTGGCTAATACCACGAAAAGAGCGTTGGATTATATCCGACAGGAGTCAGTTCAGGAATTTTCACTGAAAATTTTCTGCAAATGCAATTGACATTACAACTGAAAGAGTCGGCGTTCAATTTTGGAACGAGCACA
>WOGO01006131.1:0-11959 GCA_015342085.1 Leptinotarsa defecta
GAACATAGGTATATGAAGATTTCTGAAAATTCAGTGGCATTTTATGGCATTGAAGCCATAAAGATATTTGATCAAGGTCTTTTGAAATAATTTAAATTTCTTTTACACTATTTCCATCGTGAATTAAAGTCGTTTCATCAGCAAACATTTGTAATTTACAAAATAAATTTACTGTAGCCACAAAATTGAACAGGTTCGGTATACTAGATTCTCCAAAACGAAAAAACTATTTATCACCCTTAATTTTTCTTCCATTGAAACCATGTCTGTAAATCCTTTTAAATATTGCAGTGTGTGAAATGTGGTACTAGACTATTACCAAAACACCCAGGAAAGATTGGAATTCGTTTATTGAAAGAGGATAAGAGGCAGTACTTGAATATTTGCATAAGTAGAAATACGGATGTAGGTTTTCTGTATACTGAAATAAAAATTTTGGTTGAGTTATTTATTGTGATGTATATTTGTATACAGATCATTACTTGTATAATACCATTTTATGATGTTATCATTCTTGTATATCATATTGGTATGCATAGAACAATTGAAAAAAACGGCATAAAATATTCATAATTTGACTACACTAGAACAACACAATGAATAAGGTTAATTTTGAGTAAAATATAAAACTTATCAATAAAAAATCTCATTATTAGGCCACCAACAAATATAAATTGTGGCACAAAAAATACACTTAATAAAATAGAAAATACAACTTTATAAAATACAGAGAGCATGTGTCACCTCAATACACACTTCGAATTGTTGAATAATATTTGACAGAATCAGTCTATATATTTTTTAAATTTATCTAATGATTTACAATATTCTGTTGGAAATACCCTGTTATGATCAAATTCAGCAAATTCTTCTTGTGAATAAAAAATAATACTCGCTTCACAATGTTGGAAACAAAAAAAAGCATTCTCCTTAGAATAAAAACCATTTTTATTTTAATACAAATAGAGAATCAAATAAAGATATTTCAAAAATTAGTAAACAGCTCTTGGGATTTCTTTTATGGCCCTCTTTCAAATTTCAGTTCTTGTCCCAGTTTTTGCAGTGAGCAGAATTATTCATGTGAATTTGAAAACAACAATAGTTGTTTAATAATGGAAATGACTACAAAGATATTTTAAAGGGCATGCTCTGTATATAAGTGGAAAAACACAAATTTCTATTATACCATATTCACTGTACATACATATATTTTAAAGTGGATATACTTGCTATTTGTATACATTATATAGTTGTAAGGAAAAATGAAAGGTACAGTTTAGACAAATTTCAAAATTTTAACAAGCATGTTTCTTATATAGACTGGGTTGAATATATTGAAACTGAAATAGAACATATTGTTTACATATGTTTATAAGTGGATTATTTGATTCTTTATGTGTTTCGATGTATGAATAGTAACTGCTTTTCAGAATAGGAACTAAATAATATTCAGTTGATAAAAATGTCAACATTATCTTCATTGATGGTTTTCATTGTGTGTATAAACGATTGATAGTTTTAGACATTTTAAAAAATATTTGGTATATAACTTCTGACGAAATGATATTTTGATTGAGACAGAAGTTTCCACATCATACTACGAATAATTTTCGATTTTATTTCAAATGAATATCAGATGCAAAATATATATTTTAATGCATTCCGCAATCAAATGAGAGTAATATTTTTTTGTCAATATAACTACTTCAATCGAACTAAATTTATTCGGGAATATAATGTGATAACTACATTCTTCTGTTCAAGAACCAAATTGATTCTCTTTTGACGTCAAATTGGTAAAATTTCGGATAAACTGCATACGCGGGTTTTGAAAAAAAAATTGTGTTCACCTACGTATTTTCAAGTGTAGATTATGAATCTGGAAAACAAATTTGTGATCTTCCTTATTTCCATAGTTACAACCTCCAATGTTCCGAAAACTTCAAATTTTTCACAATAAAAACTATTGAATCACAATCATTTATTCACCACATCACTTTCACATCTTATTCCACCTTCTTTTCAGTTTAATAATCAACATTTTTTCTATAAAAACTTCCTTAATTATCGTATATAACCTTACAATGTAGGGACGTCACTAGAAAACGAATCCATTGTTAAATCAAGTTTTTTATAGGAAAAATGTTGATTATTAAACTGAAAAGTGTCAAAGAAGGTGACGTGAGGTGTGGAGCTGATATGGTGAATAAATTTTTGTGTTTTTATAGTTTTTATTGTGCAGAAAGAAGGCTGAAAAGTTTTGGAACTGTAACTCTGAAAAAAAGGGAGAGCACCGATTTTTTCTTTCAGATTCGTAATCTGAACTTCTGATGCTTCTTTCAGATATAAGTCAACTTCAGATATATTTGACATCTGTAAAACTTTTCTCATTTGCTAAATTTAAAAATATGATCCAACATAATTTTACAGAAAGGTAACCAATTAGAAATCACCTGAGATTTTGATGATAGTTATAAAGTGAGTATAACCATGTTTGTTTAACAAACTAATCAAAAACCATTTTCAGCTTGATCGGTAACTCTTTTGAGGACTTGCCTACTCTACGAAAATCCAGATTGATCACCACCAACATGAATCCAACCAATTTGAAATAAATACGAAATTCAAATGATATTCACACTCAAAATGTATACCTGAAACTAAGTTTCCACTACAGTATATCGGACACAACATTCAATACCCTCAAAATAGAAAAATACTATCCTAAAAACCAGTCATCTTGTAAAATAATACATAAATATAGCCTTATATCTTCTTTAATATTGTCCAATTTTTTACGTTACTTTTGAATATTTGAGTCCTTACTTTTTCCTCTTTCAAATAGAAATTATTTTCTCAATAAGAATTTAAATGTGATAAAACTCATTTGCAGTTGGGACAAAAAAATAATTCACGTGCCTCATCAATAAAACATACTTTTATATGGCATCCTTTTTTATACAAGTGAAAAAGATAGAAAAACCAGTTAACATTTGCATTTAGTCAGCAGGAGCTCTTGTTTGGAAGATATGCACTCAATATATCGAAGTAAGATAACTATACAAATGTGAGTCATCGGCAATTTCGTAAATTTTGAGACCAATTGATTACATATTACTATCTGTTTGACATATTGAGAAGTTTCTGAGGTTTCAATTTTTTTTACTATGCAAATAGTTGTTTTCACAACTAATAAACTATGACCATTTATTACAAGTAGGCCCGACAACATGCCTATGGTTTCTGTCGATTTGACTGAATTTTTTAAATGTTGTGTCTCGGCGTCCTCAACAAATGTCTCAATGAGCATAAGACCCAAAACTTAACAGGTCTCAAGATAAAGCCAGCAGAACTCAACATAATATGCTATCGATTTCACAGGTAAATAAATGTCTCGAACATATATCTCTACTTGAAAAGTACTTTCTGTTCAAGTTGTGCTGAGACACAAAATATATGGAAAGTTCAGTCAAATTAACAGTAACCCATTTTTCCATAGGGGTGTTGCGTGCAGGATTATTTTATGAATTCCATTAGTTTCGCACTTTCATTGTCTAATATGATATAATATGATTTGAAATCCCTTAAAGAACAACTGAAATTAAAATAAATAGCTGGAAGTAACAATTATATTAAGCAAAAAACATTGAAATTGAATTTAAAAAAATTGATACCATGGGTACTGAAGCTTTATTTAACTTCATAACCGATCCCAGTAACCGGGAAAGTGATATGGAGCTATGTGTAGATGCATTTACAGAGAAATTTGCTGAAAACGACGAAACAACCTCGTTGGAACAAATTGATGAAAAAGTAATTTTGAATTCTGATTCAAGTGGTACTGAAACAGAATCAAGTACTTCAATAAAACAGCCTGAAAATGAGGACAAGACTGGGAATTCAGCACGCCCCAAATACGAGAGCACAGAAGAAAAGAAAGCAAGAAAAAAGACTGCGAAAGAAGCAAAAGCAGAAAAAATTGAATCGAATATTAAGAAGCATATTAAGAAAAAGCTGGTATAATCTGAAAAATAGATTTTTGTGATGTAAATTATAGATAAATTTTCTATGAAATGTTCATTATACTTGACTTGTATGTATTAAAAATTGTTATACTTGAAAAAAAAATGATAATTCTATTTTAAAGTTTTTTTGTTTAATATAATTGTCATTTTTATTACTTTTAATTTTAGTTGTTCCTACAGGGATTTAAAATCATATTACATCATATTATGGAAGTCCGAACTAATCAAATTCCCCATGAAACATTGTCAACCACCTTTAAACAAACGGATTGTTTCGTATTGCAATTTCATGAAATTGACCCAAAATCGTGATAAAGCGTTAATTTTTAGTGAATTTCAAAACTAACAGCAGTTCTTAATTGAAAGGTATAGAGCAGTAGCCACAATGTAAATGATTGAAATGCTGTCTAAATGTACCAATAATTTCAGCACATTCAGCCTGAAAACATTCTGAAAACACTAGACTTTCCAAATAAGAAAATAGACAATAATCATGAAATCATACAAAATAAGTATAGAAATTTTTCATCGGCGTATTATTACCAAAATATGACACATTCAATTTGGTAGATGATTTGGATCAGCAATTCAGCAAAGTTAAGTAGTTTGTTGAATGAAATAAATAAATTACAAACTCGGTAGCTCTTGGATTGCCTGAATTTTATTGGTTGTAATCAAACGATTTTGTACTAGAACTTAACATTCTACTGTTAGGTAGTAAGCACCCAAATAATCAACAAAGACAATCACATAAATAGAACAATAAAATACCACCAAATAATTGGCTTTTGGGAGATATGAGCTTAGGTTGGAAGATCTGGTGGGTCTTTGCACATCATCTCAATGGACACAGACCGTAATGGCACAGAAAATACCGGTTTCTTGAGCAACAATGGTTTAGATTCGACTTGTGGCTTGAACGTTGAGGTTGTGCTGTTGCTATCTAATGTAGCATATTTCCTTTCAGGCATAGGACTTGTGATGGCTACATACTCAGCTGCTTCAGGCAAGTGGCTTTTCTTATTTTTCTTGAGCGTGCATTGATTTTGTTTGGCAAAAGTCTCAGCAGCAGTCTGCATATCTGGACTGTCACCTCCTGCAGCTTCCAGAGAGGTGACAGGGTTCACATCCTTATCTGGAGAGTTGTCTGGATAAATACTGCCCAATAATGATAGTGACTTGGTCAACTGCTCTTTGGGGCTGGAGTTACCAACAAGAGGAAGATCCATCACTAAATCAGGAGTATGATTTTGTCTGTGAATATATGGTTCAGACAGTCTGTGCGCTTTTAAAACTGGGGAAGAGAGCGTAGATTCTAAGATGGCCCTTCTCTGCCACAATTCTCGGTTTTGAGAAAAATTAACATTAGATTCGTCAATTTCGGATTGTTTAGCAGCAGTATCTAAGCCATCCAGTTTTGTCTTCGAATCAGTGTTTGCGTTAACTTTTTTGTCTGTGATGACATTTTGACTATTGTTAGTTTCTTGTTGAACGGTAACTTGCTGTTTAGTCTTATCAGGGTAGGCGATGGGAGCAGTTGCAGGAACACTACCTTTAATGAGTATCGGAGGTTTCACTTCGATCTGAAATTTGAAAATTATCTGAATTATTTCAAAATAGTTATATAAAATAACAAGCAAGATTAAGCATGGTTTGAAAAGAGTAGATTTCGCTAATATTTCATAAGTGCATCCAATTTTTAAAGCAAATAATTGTAGAAGAACTATTTCAAATTAGTTTCAAGTAATAAATGTTAATAGTGCCAAAAGATTTGTGCATATATTAATATTGGGATGCAATAATGCTCACCTTGATAAAATGATGTGCCGTATTTCTATTCTAACCTTCTACAAAGTAAAAGTAAAAGAATAAAATATATAATATTTTTTCAGTATCTATTCTATAAACGTTTCGGTTACGTCTTGAAAAAGAACATAAGCAAGAAGCAAACATCGATAAGCATTCTCCATAATTTTTCTGTTGGAACTTTTTCACCCGATTCTTCATGTCCTCATGTTCGAGAATAAAATCAGATGTTGAATTTTTGTTTTGTTTTTGAAGAGATTGAAAAGTTATTGTTAACTCAATTTAGAGTAAATTACATTTTGAATTTGAATAAAAACCAATCAGTCTACTATTATAAATTATTTTTCAAATTACTTAAAAAACAATTGATTAAAATTGGTCAACCACAAAAGTGCATTGAAAACATTGCCGAATAAACTTACTTGGCTTTTCTTTCAGTCTGGAGTAAAACGCCAAAAATCAATTTGTTTTCTCTGCAAATGCATTATTTTCATGAGCTGATACTTTCAGGCTACCATTTCACAAAAAATTGGATTTGAAACCTGAATTTTGAACAAATTCTTGCTGAACTTGATAACTGTGTCCTGAACAACTTTTATTTTTCAGAACAATTAATTACAAATTTTTTTAAAAGTTACTAGACTCCCGTACAACCACCAGTTTCAACATTTTTTAAATTGAAAAGCAGGTTTTACATTGAATCTTATTTAAAACTTTAATGATGTAAGTATCGAATAAAACTGACACATGTCACAATTAGAAGCTGAAAACACTTTTTGATTAGTTTCCACGAAAATAGTTTCATAATTTCTTCGGTACCGTAAGAAATATTTTTATCGTAATGAATTTGGAAATAAAAAAACCCTTTTTCTAGTGAGTCAATCTGGGTTTACACAAAGCATATAAAGGTTTAAATTGTTTCTCATAAACAAACGAAAATAAATAAGAATAGATATAAAATTTATTATAAAAATCTACATCAACATTATTTTATATAAGATAAGGTACATTATAAAATATTTTCTAAATTATTACACATTTAGACATGTGCATACAGTTTCTGTTTGAACTGCTTTAAACATTTCTTAGATCTAACACGACGAAACAGAGATTCAAAGTCAGAGGACTTGCAAATTCATATAAACTGCTCAATGTGCCAAAAGTATAGAAATACTGATACAGTTGCCTAAATATTAGGTATAAATGATTTATAACTAACTGGGATCAAACAAGTGAAGATCAGAGAATTTTTAAAACGTTGCCAACTGGTGGTCTTATGGAAGAGAATTAGAATGGATTTATATTAATTTCAGACAAGACACTAACAGAAACTATCTGAAAAGTAATAGTTTACTTTAGAGTGCTTTTTAGAAGGTTGTACATAAAGTTTTTTTTGAATTTATCATTTCACGATAAATTTTATATAACGTTTGTTTCTACTAGGGACTATGGACTAATTTTGTTCAAAACATCATCAAATATGCTGTATAAACTTGACCATCATTTTCTTTTGAATTGAAATTTAAAAAAGAAGCATGCTATATCTACACTCAACTTTTACTAACAACACTACAAAAATTGTTCAAACAGCGAGGTTAAATAAAGAAATTTTTGGACTGCTATTTTTTGCAGAAATCTTATTATCGTTTACTGAGAACAAATCCTTTTGATTTCAAATTTTATGTTGGTCTTTTTTTAAAACAAAAAAAATGTTTTTCAAAATATACATTGTGGTTTGCTTTCATCAAATAAAATAATTTTAGTGACAATCTTCAAGTATACATATAAAACAGCAACCTTCAAATGTAGCAACCTTCAAGAATTATTTGTTTGCACAGGTTTGTTTTCTAAAAAAAAGCTCATTTCTTATACGGACCGTTTTTATAGATGATTCCCTAATTGCTACCTCGGAAAAGTTGAGTCTTACAAAGTTTATTAACCAGAATAAAAAGTTGTCAATGTGAAGGAACAATATGATTCTTTTTTCAGATCGTGACCACTGTATAATAGGCATACTGTCATTGCGACCTGCACTAGAACTCTTTTGAGTTGTAATATTTGCAACCCCAACCCCCTCTTCCACTTACAAGAAAGACCTGCTGCAGGTTTACTTCCATGAAAGACATTCATTCATGCCTTTACAAAAATTATGAATGTATACTGATTTATATATGGATGAATTATTATTATTATTATTATTATTGGTCGTTCTTGATATATTCACAAAAAAATAAATCTATCTCCATTTCAAATAATATGAACATATGGCAAATGAACTTTTTGTGCTGTTTCACATTTCTTTTCATCTGTTATGAACCAATTTCTTATAAGTACGACCTTTTATTTATTAGATTCTATCAACTGTAATTTCAGCCATGCACTTCTGAAAGTTTCTCTTCAAAAACATCATCAGAGTCAGGTCATACAGTTCCCGCCAGATTGAAAAAAATCGATGACAATATTAGTTTATATTCCTTCATTTCATAGCCTACTATGAACACATTTTCCTCAAATTATTTACCAAAAAACAGCAGAAATGACCATTCAACTAGATTTTTAAACAGTACTTGTAAACTGTGAACAAAAACTTATAATAAATATATGGGAATTTAACATCTACATGCCAATGTTACAGAGATATTGGGAGTCTCTACCGTTTTAGAGTAGAGTCGTGAAATACATCCGAGACATCGCTGAATTTGTTATGGTGGTGGCAACTAAAACTGTCTGAAGACTGTATCGAGGAGAGATACATATGTACTAGAAAATAAATATTTCGTGATGAAATCTCCAAAAATTCCTATATCCCAACTACCTACACGGTAGGTTCTGGTAAATGCCAGGATAATACATGCTGAATTCTGAACTATATCAGACAGACATTAATGCAAGATACCTGACAGAGGCTAGCCTCGCAGGCATTTACCAGAACCTAAGGTATAGGTAGTTGGGACAAATGAATATTTCGAAATTTTATTTCAAAATATTCATTTTCTAGAACGTATCTATCTCTCCTCAATACATTCTTCAGACTTGGTTTTATCTCTTTTAGAGTATTGGTACATGGGATGTTTCTTCCTCGCTTGGGGCTTGGTTCATTAGACAAAGGTTTCATACATGCAGTTGAGTCATGTTGAAATTAATCAAGTCCCAGACACTTTGCTGTTTGGGTCGGATCTTTCATGCACTGATGAAAGATAATACCTTGAAACCGGACTGTAGGTGATCTACTTGAAATATCTCAGCACGGTCCTGTTGCTGGATGAACGAGAAACATCTGCAAGACTAGCCTCTGAAAGGTATCTTGCATGAATGTATGTCGAATATAATTCAATATCCAGCGTGGTATTAGCCGGAGAAGTAGTTGATTTCCGGTAGGCATTTAGCAGAAGCTACAGTGTAGGTAGTTGGGAGAGATAAATATTCAGAGATTTCATCTCAAAATATCCATTTTCTAGCTGATGAGAAACAATAAATATCAATATTGAAAAAAAAATGTAACCCAATCAATTAAACGTCGTATAAACATGAATCAGCACAAAAACTTCCTTCAACTTATTTTCATATTAGAAATGGCTCTACCACATCCAACAAAACTCGGAAGTTTCAGTTTATTGTGAAAATCTCAAACAAAAGCCTTTGATAGTCAGGATCTGAAAAGATTTTTTTTGAATTCCAACTAGGCAACCTTTGTCCGATTTAATTAAAAATGTGTTTATAGGAAATAACCGGTTATTTTTTCAAAAACAAACTTGTAAGACAAATATGATTGAAAAGTGAAATTTCATTTGTTTACCTAAAGACAATCACTCAACCATTGTGTATGTATAATTTCTTCAAGTATTGAAAATGATATTTTATTTGTTGAAAGTAAAACACAATGTATTTTTAAAATCTTATGTAGGAAAAATTATGATTTTTTTTTTAATTGGAAAAAGTTTCATACACAAATTCAAAATCAGAATGATTTGTTCTCAGTACACGGAAATATAATTACTGCAAAAAAACTGGGCCAAAATTTATTCATATAACCCCACAGTTTGCACACCATGTACACAAAAACCCACTAGTTTGCATATTAGTACAGTGCAGGCACAAGAAATACAAAACTCTGAAAATGAAAAGTCTCGACAAGTAATAAAAACGTGTCTCGAAATCCGTGACAAACAGTCATAGGTACACAAAAAATAAGCGAACTGGTGGCTTCATAAATGTATTTGGTACGTAAATGGAACTCTTCTGATCTTTAATTGTTTTGATAGGCAACTTTTGACCCACTATTGAGTAAATTACAGAGGAAACTAATGAAATGTGAAGTGATTCTATAATTATTTGGTGAAAACTCAGTTTCATATGGGGAATTGATGAACCTGAGTCGATGCAAAGTAACATCTGTTTTGTCCAAAAAAACAGAGATATGGGACAGAGTGTCAGAAGTAGCCTGATCCCAAAAGTAATACTGATTCCATAAAAATTTGAGGATTTCAACATTTTCAGCTGGGAAGCTGGATAATAACTCAAGTACAATTGAAGTGAAATGAAGCACAAATAAGTAAATCAACATGCACATGCACAGTTTATTCTAAACATGGTGAGATAAATAATACATTGAAACACATGCACCTTTAAAGCAAAAAAAATCTCATTGAATTATCCATTCAAAATAAAATCACAAAATTTATTGCAATAAATGAGCCTATTAAAAAAAAATAACTTGGCCACTGCACATCTACGAAAGCTTAGATTTTCCAAATTTTTCACTCTATGTGTGAGTTTGAACAAAACTATTTGTTCCAAACAGATGTAATATCAAAGATATTCAATTATTTCATTACTTCAAATTAAAAGCCCAAAAAGACAGTTGATTGATTGAGACTGAATTTTCATTTGATAATTGTTTTATAGAGTATTCTTAAAATATTTTTATGAATGATTTATCAGAGATTAACAACTTAAAAAAATGGAATATAAAACAACAGTTGAACACTATTTACAAATATCCTTACATTGCAAGGAAATAAAATTTTTTTTTTGGAAAATCTTTCATTTGAGAAACTCGGCCAACACTATAAACTCATAAGAACACTCAAACAGTCGTTTCCAATACCTCTCGTGCTTCAACTGATTCAGCCACTTTTGACCAATTAATTGGAAGGTACGGTACTATAGGTGAGTTCAAATTACTAACCGATGCGGAACTTTCCGATAGCATTGAGTCATTGGAGCTAGAGGCCCTTCGTCGCACAGACTCTTCAGAGGAGCTAGACTTTATGATGCTCAGTTTTTCTTTATCGTCATCCCTGAAATTAAACAAAGACTAAAATGATATTTTAGATTCGAAGTGAATTTCTGAACTATTATTATCTCTTTAGGATAAAAGGTTTACAAGAAATTACATCACCAGAAACTGATTTGAATGTGTACGTCTCCTTCGAACTGGAGATGGATTCTGAAAACAATTTCATCTGCTCAAGACATTGGCTGATTTAAAATGTCGAGAAAATGCTGATGTGAATCAAATAGTGAATAAACGCACATTTAACAATTTTGTATGGACTTGAAATTAATGTAATGTATTCAATTAATATTAAAACGTCAAACCTCAGTCAATGAGTTAACAGGGACAATTTTCTGTGGGAAAATATTATCAAGTGAAAGGTATAGAGAAATTATAATGAATATGGGAGAGGCCACACCTGAAATGAAAGCCTAGTGAATGAACTCTTCAGTGCGACACTACTAAATGTACTCAATCATTTTTGAAAGATAAAACCACAATCGATGAGTAGGAAATTTTCTATGAGGAAATATTCCTGAAGTCTATTAATGAAAGACTTAAGCTTTACATTTTAGAAGAACTATGAGCAAATACATTGCGTAGTAAGCCCCATATTTATACTAGATCTTCAAAATATAAACCGAAAGTTAATCATAGCTATGAAGAGTAGAATTGGGTTATCTAGCGTATAATGAATTCAACAAAACTTTTTCCCCTAATCCGGAACAGTGACATTGATCATCACGATCACAATCGATAACTCCAGATGCATTGGTGACGCGCGTCATGAAGAGTGTTGCAGTTTTATTGTTTTGTGATGGTGTTATAGACATGTATCAAAAATATTGAT
>WOGO01006132.1:0-11958 GCA_015342085.1 Leptinotarsa defecta
TTGAATAAAATTATGAGCTTCGCACATTTTCTGCGATGCTCTAAACTAAAAAGTTCCAAACGTTCATATATGACATCATTACTACTACATCCAACGAATGTTGGAAGTTTAAGGGGTTAACTTTATGGTGGTTATATACCTATGTATTTTTAAGAGCATATGTGCAATAATAAGACCTATGTTAACGTACGGAGCCATTGCATGGGAACCTAAAGTTCTACAAGCAACGGCCATCCAAAAATTATATCAAATACATCGATTGGCTTGTTTGAACATCACAGGAGCCATGAGAACACCAACCGCGGCGAAGGAATTGAATACTGGTGTGACCCCTCTTAACCTGTACCTTAAGGAGGTTGCGTTAATGACCATGTTACGATTTCACTCGGCTGGTGTAAACCTCGAAGTAGAAATGGGTCAAATGAGATTGAGCCTATGGCGAGAAGCGCTCACTGCGCAACCTCTGCTGCAGGCAACCAGTGATGCAATTGAAGCCAGGTTTGTGTTTAATAAACTCTACAAAATAGAAATAAAACAAAAGATAGAGTCAGATGCTACGAATGCAATACGCATATATATACAAACGGCTCAAAAACCAAAGAAGGCTCAGGATGTGAACTGTACTCCAGATCACTAAGCCTTACGATTAAGTGGGGAATGGGAAAAAATACCAACGTGGTTCAAACAACAAAAGAAATAACCAGGAAAGGATTTTTTGGCAAAAACATAACAATCTGCGCTGATAGCAGACAAGCCCTATTAGCCTTGAACAGACAACGTGTCCCTTCACGGCTAGTACTAGAAATTTTAGGACCCAGTGGCACCTACGGCCTGATTACTTCAACAATTGCGGAACTAGCCAAACGTTACACATATGCTCAATCCCTAAAGAGATGGGATGAAATCAAAGAATGCAATCTTGTCAGGATCACCCTGGGCAACCCTGGGAAGTTGGCGCCGAGGAAATATGTGGCGATGGCCACAAAAAATCTACGCTTAACAGTAGAATTTCTGTCTGGCCACTGTCAACTAACGAAACACCTCCATAATATGGGGCTAGTGGACACACCTCTATGCAGAATGTGTGAACAGGAAGTTGAAACTGTCCGGAGTTATCGTCAATAAGAGAGTATGTGTTCGGCGAGTTTTGGCCTACACCTGCCGATATAAAGGAGATGTCTCCTAGTGACCTGTCCACCTTCCTGGAAAGGACAAGATGGACGATGACCTAGGAGGGCAACTCCTCGGGAGGATGTACAATGGGTCACATGTGGCCTAAGTGCTGTTGGCTACACTCACCCTCCCTACTCTACAGATACAAACATAAGATACCTATGTATTCTCGAATGAGATTTTGATTTATTAATCTTTGCACTTAACCTTGTTGAATCATAAGAATTGCAATATTTTTCTGCTTGCCGCCATCTTGTCATAGTCTGTGTATATTTTTACCGTTTGCAAACTGAAACACAGTTTATAGCTAGTATCTTTGTAGCAGAATTGTTTGTTATATTTCAAGCACTCTTCATTTCAAGCATTCTAGAAAAAGCTAAGATTTTCACTCTTCGAGTTGCCTAGAAGATTCAGAAATGTTTTCAGTGGGGATTCCATACTTTTCGTAGTTGTTTCGTCATTGAATCGGCGATCATGAAAAAATAACTGTGATATCGATTTAATCGATCATGTAGAAACGATTGGAATTCAAGGAAGATGATAAGGATAATAGATAATATCCCAATTAAATTCGGAGATACCAAAATTGAAAGAAAAAAAAAAAGAATTTACCAGAACGAATGAAGGACAAAGTGATGCTGAATAAAAAAAAATTAACCTACAGTATCAGCTTGGTCTAAATTCAGGAAAAAAATAACTAGCGAAAAGAGTTGTGATAATTGCCAAAAAAAAAAAAATTGGCTACTGTTTTTTGCTAGGTGGAGACAGGTATTTCAGATGAAAAGTCTAAGCAAGCAAATTAACAGTAAAGTACGTATTGCTCTTAAAACGTGAAAAAAAAAATCGAGTTTGTGACTTCACAATACCATCAGAGAATGCTCAGAAGAGAACACCACCAAATCATCCGAAAACTTGAATTTTTGCAAAAGCACAAGATAACTATTAAAATGAAATATAACCCAAGAATGATCTCAAAAATGAAACGAAAATGTATCAACCATCGCTATCTAAGCCATAAAATCTTAATAGAAAAAAACTCCTCGAAAACTAAAAACCACTAATCAGTATTTTCAACGGCTTTTCAGTTGGAGAGTGGGAAAATAGGAGAATTGAGGTTTACTCAAATGCTATTTTGATCACCCAACCTTTTCATGAAACTGCTTTGAGTATATTCTTCTATACTGTCTTTCGAAATATTTGTCAATTTGAAAATTACTATATTGCATAATGTTCTTAATTTGTAAGACCATGCCTTGAAGAATTTCAAAGTACTGTTTTCCCAACATTGAATCTAGATTTCGATGCGTTATGCAGATATTAAGAGTCGAAAAGCTTTTCAAAAAACATATAACTGAGATATTAACGGAATTTTTGATTATATAAGTTAACTTGAAACTTGTATTGAAAATTAAACACCGGAGGTCACTGGTTGTAGGAAGTAAGTAAAGTCTCAATTAACAATTCAAGATTTGATATTGAATCGATATTTCGATAATTACGAATCATCACGCTATTCTTCTGAAACAATTCTCTACAAATCCTCGGAAAATGTGACATCATCTCACAAATTATATTTCGATAAAAAACAGTACATAATCACCTTTATATTACAGAAACATTAACACCTCTGGTTTCACGCTAAACAGTCCGTCACTAACGATCGGGAAAAATGTCACGCATAATCAAAATCACCGCACACTAGTCCGTTTAATAGAGATAACAATCACACAGGGGGGTGGTCTAGTAACTGTTGGATCGGATTCTGCTATACGGCACTCGGGCACATCTCATTTTTCTTTTGCTTCGCGTAGGCTTATCCGGCCTTTGTCGCTCTGGAAGGTCGCCAGGATGGGAAGGAGCTGGATCGCGTCAATTTGGGAAAATTCTCGGGAAAATGGAAAGCTTAGCATCGATCGGTACGGTAGAAACGTGATTTTGCGCAACGTAGCGGTTACGTTAGTAGCTGTGGTGGAGGGTTGAGTAATTTTCAGAGGGTTTTATGATATGTAATATATGTGCTTAACGGCGTCAACGTGGAAATGATAGTTTTTGATTGTCGATAGTTGAAATAATTAATAGATAATAAATATTGACTAATTTTCTTGGAAAGTACGTTATTATTATGTAACAGTAAAAAAAACAATGACCAAAATGCACTGCATTTTAGTTTCAGTACGGTCTTTCAAACAAATACACCTGCAAAACTAACAATTTCAATCACCAGAAATACAATACTTTTTTCGACGCGCGTTCCACTAACAAAATTGGCGTTTTCACGATTTATCGATCGGTCGGTTCGACGTGGGTGCTTTGTTCACTCAGTCAAACGGCCGATGTGTGAGTCGATGGTTCAAAACCCAACCTGAACGCTCGATTTAGTCTTGGTATCGTTCAATCCGTATTAGGAATCACACGTTAAAAGGTAATACCTCGTTAGTCTTCAGCTCGCACAAGTTTAGACTTCTGAGGGTTCTCGTTCGTAGGGGTGCGACAGCTGGTTAACAGAAAAAACATATTTTAAAACATTTTTTTTAGCAACATATTTTTTCAGTTTGTGGAAAGTTATGAACTCAAAAAAATGATTTTCTATTCGAATCGAATTCATTAATATATGAACAGAGGCGAAAGTATGAAATCTATGTATTCTGCAAATGAAGAGACTCGAATGGAATATTTATTGAAAAAAATTACAATTTGTTTAGACATTGGATATATGGGTAAAACATTTCCTCAGTAAGCCTTGAAGATTTTCAAAATATCTCACGGCAGACAAATTGCCATATTCAATTCATTATTATTGCAAGGAAAGTGACAAATCAACGAAAAATTTAGGCTGGCAATATATCCATAAAACAATTATCTACATATTCATCTAAATCCTATTGGATACTCAAACCTACAATAATCATTGTAATTGACAAAATTTCACATGTGCTCATTGCTGAATTAAAATCAATAATATATTGATAGATGTAGCCGTTACTACGTGATAGGAATCATAATGAAAATGAAAAATGAAACATAGAATTCTAGAATGAAATAGAACATAGAAAGTTTATTTCTCATTTATCACAAAATCATTAATATTCAAATAGGCGAAACTAACTATTCTTCGTAGGTAATTTATTCTGGTGAGCTGTATTTTTTGTTTCGATAAAGTTAGGTATGGTGTCGGTTATTTTAATGCCTGCAATGACTCTTCGTGAATAAATACTGACCGTTTGCAATATTTTCCTTATTAACATTCTTTGGTATTGAAAAAGTTTTGACAGTATGAAACTGTACATACTCTACATATCTAAAAAACTATTATTGTTCCTGAATACGTTAAAAAGTTGTTTGAATCTCCAGTAACTGTTTCTATGGGTTTTTTCAGTATATATTTGAAACAAATTTGCGTACAAAATCTTCACATTGAACGTTTTCATTCCTCATTGTATAAAGAAGTGGAAAACCTAAGAACATTTCACCATAATACGCTGTTGATGTGAGATGAAGTCGGTTAATCGTTTACCATGAATATCATGAATATTATGCTGGTTTTGTACTTGTGTCTAGTACATTAAAATATATTTTGCATTGTAAACGCGTGATCTTCATTCAAAATTAACCATCGATTTGAACGAGCTTTTTTATTTCAACAACATTTCATCTCCAATCAAATACAAACCAATGTTTGAACAGAAAGTTGTATTTTCTCGAACTATGACCCACATTATAGAGAAAGCTTTCAAAGTGAATGGACCCAAATGGGATACAAGACGAAGAAAATATTTTAAATTACAGAATACGGACGGAAAACAACATATGACGACTCACATAGGCCATTTTTCCAATCAAATCTTATCTGGGAAAGCCTACGAAAAGTTGGTGCACTGCTGGAAGCCACCAGGACTGGGCCAGATATTGTCTATATTTTTCCTGGTATACCTTTTTATGACATAGTTGACGGTTATCCTCTTGAAACTTACGAAGATTTATTCAATTATTTGACCGACTTTGTTTCTGTTTCAAAGGAACTGTCTGATACGACTACCTGTCCAGATCCTAGGTGACAGTGAGTTTCCTAATGAAATTATGCTATCGATCATCCTACGCGAGAACAAATAAAACTGTCAAGTTAAACTCATAAACAAGAACCTGATCAAGATTCTAGAAAATAAATTTGTCAATTTTGTAGAGTTGAATTACTCAAAACCCGATTCGAAACCTATTTGCTTTGAATTTGAAAATTATGTGCAGATGTAAGAATAATTACTGAATGAAGTGAAAATCATCAGACATTCACTCCTAAAAGAGTTCGCAATAAATTGAAATAACTTTCGTTGCCTATTCTATTCAATTCGACTACGAGTGCTATACCGACAAAGCGATTGAATGAACCAATAGCATACATTGATAATGAGATTGTCCATAAGTTGTTGATTCAGAAGAGATCTGATATTGTTTTTACTTCTGGAGTAGTTCTTTTAGGACTTCTGATTAATACCCTCATTTTCAGTTAGATATTTCCGATTTGTTCCATTGAGAATGAGGATACGAGTATTACCCAAAGACTTAAACGAAAATCACCATTTCTGAGATCTTTTTTTAATTTTCGGCATAAGAATGCCTCCTAAATCAATGACACGAACAAGAACCTGAATTTCTTAGAATGCAGAACTCACAGAAATGATTGACGATTCGTTGAGGATATGATTTTTGTTTATGTTTATAAACTTTCGAACTTACTTCATAACACCAAGAAGTTTGGTGTCATGTACTGGTTTGAATATTTACAACGCAGCCTTCGACAATAATTGGGATGAATAGTTTAAGTAATCTTTTGTGATTGGATACTCAATAATATAGATTATTATTCTTAGTAATCAACTTGAGAAATGATTAACACATTGAACAGGTTATTAACATGAATCAATTAGATATATAGAGTAATAGCAGAATAAAAATATTTGTATTCATTTCATACACACACTCGAACTGAGTTAACAATAACTGTGCAGTATTTTCTGTTATAATAATTTTGCCAGTCGGTTCCGCCAGTGATAAGGAGCTCTGCGCAAAGTCCCATTGAAATGTATTTTGCTATGGCTTCAGGAGAATTGGGATGCTCTAGCAAGATGTTGGATCGACTATCATTAATTAGGAACATACTACCGTGTTATGCAATGATATTGTAGTAATCAAAAATTTAAAATTGACCATCTCAAAATATGTGTTTGGCAAGTGAAATTTTGTTTTATCCTTTAGATTATTAATAACCCATATTTATTATTGACTAAGAATGATTAAAATTTGGAAATTTACATTATGTCATCTGAAAGTGAAATGATAACTTGAGAAAAAACTAATGTTAGAAAATTACAGAAAAAATGATGAGCTATACTTGCAAAATTTTTGAAACAGCAGAATGAAACTCATGGTGGGATTTATGGCATCAAAAAATATTTTTGAGCAATATTCCACCCTTGAAAACCACATCTGGGTTTTACGGGAATTAAATTGATATTTTGATTAAATTTTTTGAAACTAATTTGTAGGTCTGCCATATAATTAAATATTTATATGAATTAGTTGTTGATATATTCATATGATGATTTCCGTTTCCGTAAAGTTTCTTATTATTCAATTGATTGAGTTGGTGAGTACTGGCCAATATCATATTTTTTTGTTAATAACGAATAAATGATGTTATTGCAAAAAACCACGTGAGGATTGTGTCAAATTGCACTGTACTTTGAGGAGTTTGAAAATTTCATATGAAATGATGATCATGAAACAATACACTTTCAAGATTTTTGAGTTTAACTCATCAATGAAATTTTAATATTATCCTCCTCTATATTCAGTACAAAAGGATAAGAGAAAATCAAACGTTAACAACACATACACTAACAAACAGATATATTTTGAAGAATACCGTTGATAATTCTAGATTCTTTTTATAGTTTCACAAAAGTAATTCAGAGAAATCGAAGTAAACATTTATGCATACTCATTTCTAACCTAAAATAATATTTCAATTCACATCATCTCGCTGTTAACGGTATCTAACGTTATTTTGGAAAAGATTCACGTTCAAATAAAATTAAGTAAGCCATATTGGTCGACAGATTTGCATGCAAGTTCTACAAGTATGAGTCGCCATACCAGTGTACAGGCATTTTAGAGTGCTGAAAAATGACGAATCCGTGCTAAAAAATTCTCTAGTGACAAGCAAAACCCTCCTTTGTAATTATTATCGCATCTATTCAGTCAATTCGTAGAAATTTGTTAATGCATATTACAAATGATGCGGGGTTTTTTTCTTCATTAAGCAGAAGAACTGCAAAAATCATGAGCACCCAAATTGGATATTTCATAAGCAACTTCCAAAACAATTTTTTTAACAAAATTGTAATATCTTTATTCATCATAAGCTAGTTTCATGATGATATATCGTCGTGTATTCAATCTTGTCGTGTATCTTTTTTCAAGATCAACTATATTTTGACATAGTCAAGAGACAGATAGAACACGAGACGTAATCGTAGACAAGAAACACGGATAAAGAAGACTGGAAAATGATTAAGCATAAAATAGAAACAAAAGAAATGAAAAAAAAAGTGATAGGAGCCACAATCACACGTTGAAAGGTAAGACCTCGTTAATCCTTAGCTCGCACAAGTTTCGACTTCTGAGGGTTGTCGTTCGTAGGGGTGCGACAGCTGGTTAAAGGAAAAACAGATTTTTTTTTAACAGATCATTACTCTTTGACTAAAAAGTCATTACTTTTGAAAAAAATATTATTTTTGCCTGAAGGTAGCGATTTGTGACATGATAGAGACAGGGGACAGAGACAAGAGATCGGAAACTGAAGACAAGAAAGAGGGGGAAGGAGACATACATAAAATCTAGACAGGGTGAAGAAAAAGAACTTATAAAATAACTGCATCATCGTGTCATAGAGAACTGACAGTTTCACTATATCAATTCTTTACAATTATTAAGGTATATTTATGGCACATTTTGAACATGGGGAATAAACCCTTGTGAATTATCCAATCATGTTAACAAAAAATTATATGATTTCAAAGTTTTCAAATTGAGTGAATAATCCAAAATTAGCTGGAAAACCCCATTATTTGAAATAATTTCAAGAAAAATTATTTTCGTAGTAAAAAAGACTCACCTCAATGTTCGATCCCGATGCCAAACCTCGATGTGAATTCTTTTTTGGCAATCCTCCTCCATTACCGCCAGTTTAAAGGTATGATTGAAGAGTGGGCATGTCGAGTCTCCCTGAACGGCAGTTCTTTGATACACAGCATTTCTTTTCCGCCTGCTATTCCAGAATCGATCACTCAGAGAAACCTATAAATAAAAGGAAAATATCGTTATTGATGTACCATGATATCTCAGAAGGAATATTATATTGATTCGGATGTTCGAAAACATGAAATATTTGTTTGCTGTTTTTTCATTGGTGTTTTCGGGTGTGGAAGTTGGGAGAAAAATAGGTTATTGATTTTTTTAAATCATCGAGCCGTGTAATTTTCATTTTTGTCAACATCAGTTCAAGGGTAAAAATAAGAATAATTGATGTTTTGGCAGTTATTGAAAAAAACGGGTAGATTTTAATGTTATTATTTATGTTTTGTCATAACTTGAGTTTGTGGCAATAACTCAAAAATGAAATCAAACTACGCATTGTTTTAGTTTGTTGTGCAAAGGATCATGTCAACATATTTGATAATTAGTACTTACAGTAAATTATCTCCAGACAAAATGATATAAAAGTATTTATTTAATGTACATATATGAAACTTAATTGTCGTTTATTTTCATTGAAAGGAACTTCATGACATCATTAGATATCGAGTATATGCGTTACACAATAATATTACACAACTATAGCCTGAACACTTTTCTAAGTGAATAATTATTTGTTGATGATCATCCAACAATTTGCAAATACAATTCGTATCTATCACTCAATTTAGTTCAGATATATGTTGTACTTAGTTTTTAAAAAGTTATTTTAATAGTAGCCATAGTCAACGATAATGAGAATTAATCATAAATATTTCAATTATTCAATAGGAATCACTTCATTACCGCCAATTACTGCCAAGTAGATATCTTCATTTAATATTCACACGTACTGTATTTTTGAAAACTTTGATTTGTAGCAGTTGAAGGTAATTTGTATAAACTACCTTCCGTTCAGATTTGGCCATTTCTACGTAATTTTGCTTATTTTTCCATGTGATTTATTTTCTGAAATCTTGAATTGAAATCGAAATATCATCATCGAACAAGAATGTGGCAAAATTCCTAAGAAATTCCAATAAAGAAATTGAATTGATTGGTTCAATATTCTTGTTTACATTTTATAAATCCTGCTAATGAATAATGAATTGTATTGTCAGTGGACTATGAGAAATATTTGCACACAAAAACCTCATTCGACCCTCAACGTTATAATTAAATTGTGTTTCGTGTACCTTTTGCAACAATATAACAGTTATCTCTTTTTTGTGATTTTTCAGGAGTTCCTTCGCGAATTTATCAACGATTCAATAAAAATTGGAAAGGGAACATGCAGAAAGATACAATTTCTGAGTAACAATTATGTTGGAATTGATCAAAAGCTAAAGAAAAAATAATGTTAAAATTAAAGCAATTCCATCTCAAACAATTAAAGTATTTTACGTATCATTACAAATGTGTTTTTTGTGAAAATATTACTGTATTAGTGAATATTTATGATACAATTGAACAGATGAGTTTGATAAGCATTGATTAGTGTGAAAATGCGGAGAATTCAAGGATTCAAAAGGATTCAAGAGAATGCAGGCACCTATTGATGATAAAAACATCAATTTTTTATAGTCCATAAAATATTGAGTGAAAGCAAAACCAACATCTTTAACTCCCTCACTTTTCTGCCGATCAACATTATTCCCATATTTCTTTTTTAATCTAATTTTTCCATTATTTGCCAAAGGCAGCTACTTACTTCTTTTCAAGGGGAAAGAAGGTTAGTTTGGTAGCTATTCTAATTAACTATTCAACACTATTTCATATCTGAAAATTGGATCAGCCTTTTCTGAGTAATTAGCAGTTTCATATTTGCCTTCAAAATCTGTAAACAATTCAAAAACAGATTTATTCAAAATTCATTCCAGTTTATTAATTCCAATAGATGTTCAAAATTATTACCAAGCGTTTTCTAGCAATGAAGTTTGTTAACAATTTTTTTCTCACATTATGAAATGTTTCTTCATCCTTTCTTTTTCTTTTCAAGTAACATTTTATTGCAAGATAGTTTACAAAACCGCAACATGTGTACTGTACAATAGTCTCCTCAGGCGTTTTCATAATAACCAAATTCTGGCCAATGGGTTCTATATATAATTCAACAATTTGTATCATTACACTCAAGATTCTCTCAACAAAATACATCTCTTTTCAAAAGTAATTGTGTTCGATATCTGAAAATTGTGGCACAATATTATTCGTTACTCATATTATTATCAACATGACTTTGAAACCTACTGCAGATGTTGACGTCCATAGTTCAACAAAAAATCGTATATCACGCAAATTAAATAGTTGAAGGCTTCCCATACCAATGCTAGAAAGAGTATAGATGAAAATTGAGTTACTTTTTTCCATTGTATCTATCGTTTTAATTATTATTTTTATTAAAGATTGAATATATTAAAGAAGAAAGTAATACAAATCATGGAATTATGAAACAACAAAATTTAATTGGCGCTCCGGGGCGACTTCATTGATTCCAGTGGCGCATTCGCTTTTTCAGCTGCAGAAAAACCCAAAAAACTTGCAGCCCCACATCACCTTAAGATCTTGACCTGCCAATGTCCTTCTTTCATAAAATAAAATGTAGGGTGTCTCCAGAGGCTCCAATAAATTCAAGACATCGCCAGAACACTTAGTGACACGACTATCGTCAAACTTAAACCAGTCCGTTTCGTCTTTGACCAAAGCGTAATAATGACCTGATTCAACGCCAGAACCACAGAGAACAATGACAGCATGAGGATCATTTTGATTGTAAATATTTATCTTCATTGAAAATATTTATAGCAAGTACTGATATATTCATAAACAAAAATCCTAGAATCTTATGAAGATCTATCCGATTGTGATCCGTCTGCTGGGATAGAACAACACAAATTAATTACATTGTTTTAGTTGGTTTCCGGGTTTTGTCGTGGTCATCTTTGGCTACAATCTCATAAAGTTTCAACTGCAACTAACGGAAGTCATCTTCAGTGGCGTGGTCCGTAGTACTCTTACAGTTGCAAGACCAGGGAAAAACCAGCAACCAACCAAAACATTAACGCTAGTCGTGAAAGCCCACATTTCTTTTGATTACATTTCCGTATTTTCATCCAAACAAAGCATGTGGAACATATTCCTTCATTATATTCTTTCCGCATGCCTCCTGTTTCGGGGATAGCGCTCTGCAAGAGCTATAAAAGATAATCGATATGACTTGCGTCATCAGGGAATACTTAGCAATGCGAAAGTTCCACCGTTTCACTGTTTTTTTTTGCCGAGTTGAAATTGGGGTCAATTATACTCATTATACAAATGTCGGTTGCTGGGAGTGATTCAAGTAAATGAGATCTACTTTTAATAGAAACAACCGGGTATTTATTACAGTTCGTATACTTTCCAGAAAGTTTATGTGTTGACATTATTCTTCTCAAAAAATAACTACAATAACGATGTGATGAAATTAACAGAAGTTGAAGAGCCATAGAACCGAAA
>WOGO01006133.1:0-11958 GCA_015342085.1 Leptinotarsa defecta
GGAAGACTCATTAAATATCAAGAAGAAAACAATGATACTGCAAAATCTACAAGGTTGTTTTCTGTTGCCTTGGAAATTATACTATACTATATTCAATTCACATTTTTATATGAAATTAAATAATGCCCTTCTAGAGACTAGTTGTAGTGGACACCGGCATTTCAATTTCTGAGAAAATATTCATTATTGAGTTATGTCCTCTGTATGTTCGTGTATCTGAAATTTTTCTGCCTCTTTGTCTTACCTGTGCGCCTCTGTTCGTATATTCAACGGTTCACCTGTCTCTGTTTATTTTGTGTATATCTGTTTTCCACACAAATGTTATCCTGTGTGAAGGATTTGATTTTCAAGGTAGCAAAGGAACATAAAAGTGCAAATGAATAAAAATAATGCATTCAAAACGTCGATGTTCAAAATAATGAGCTCAGAAACAGTATATTGTCGTTCAAATCTGGGTATTACGGTGAAACGGTAACTCTAAAGTATATTTGGTTAGTGAATTTTGCACATTTGAGTAGTATACCAGGGAAGTCCAAGAAATACCCAGTCTGACCCAGAGATGGCTGTAGTTGTTGTTTCACGGTATTAGAAAATATACAATCTACAAAGCAAATTGAACTCCTTTGTTTGGTATTATATACGTGAAATAGTAAAGGAAGGGAGATTAATTTGTTTAGGATCCAATCAACGTTCAAGATAATTAGTTATGGTAGTATTGGTATTGATTATACAGGTCATTTGTTATTTCAGGTGGCTTTTACAGGTACCTGACTTTATCAGTGTATATTCAAGTACTTAGTAACTGAAAATAGTAAAATGAACCGAAACCGGTCGTAACAAATAATACACTTAATAGAAATTAGACAGAAGTTATTTTCTGTATTACATATTCAACTTGACTAATACTATCCTAATTGAATCCATGAAATGCCATCGTCGATAGATGAATCAGCATTCTGGGGAGAGTATACTCAAGAATTCGCAATTGGTGTCTCGAAATATCAAAGTTTTTCGACATATCTAAAACCCTTGGCTGAAATTCTCCGTATATCTCGCAGGTTGAGTCCCATTTATGATCTCAGACGTATTTGGATATCTTTCATTGTTCCTTTCGGAAAAGTACTTATTGAAAATCCAAATATTACAATTATATTGCGACACACGAATACATTTTCAAGTAGAAATCACACAATGGAATGTGTACAAATATACAAATATCATGTCTACTAGAACACAGATTATTGTGAAAATGCTTCAATTGGTATGGCTTTCCTTCCTGATTCAATCATGTAGATTATGAAAACCTCAATTTTGATAGTTCCGATAATATTGCAGATATTGTCTTTCTATTTCAAAGGATGGTTGGAATATGCTTGAAGAAAGTGAAGAAAGTATGACGTTGAACAAATTGCAGGAAATCGGACCAGTTCTCGACTCTATACAAGATATATCGAAAAAGTGGTACAGGATTGTGACTTGTATCACTTTCTTGTTTTTCTTCTGTGATTCTGTCCCTCACATTTGCATCTGTTTCTTTCTGCTTTACATTTTACTATGTTCTGCCTCATACAGCCCTGTTTTATTCAGGTGTCCTCTTAATGGGCATCCAAGATAGAAACAGTCTACTTCTGCCAGTTTCTTCAGTTGACTATTTCCAGTGAAAGTAATAAGAAATCAGAAGGGAACTGCCAATGCTCTGTAGCGAAATTTGGTTCAGTTCAGCAACAAATCGCTGGTAAGAACCCCGTTAGTTGAATTTTAGATTTTCTCGAGCAATTGATGCCTTTTCGAAAAAGAAACTGATATCATCTGTTCAACAGAAATATATTCAGTGAATGCAATATCATAAGGTAATAATAAAAAAATACTCATTCTCAAAAGTAATGTATTATTGAAGGAATTTTCTGTACTCCGAACCACATGAATATAAAACAGAAAGTCAATAATTTGGACAAATTTGGTTTCTGCAACAACAATAATTACGGCGGCGTCGTTGAATTCACTCTTTGCTACAGGATTCAGTTCTACTCTTCACGATAATAAATTATTTTCAGTTTCAACCAGCTATAGCATCAAAGTAGCAACTCTTTAAGAAACTTGTGGACCTGAAGACAAATATTATTCCAATTTCTTCCAGTTCAAATATACCATTGCACTGAAGTGCAATCAATGGTGTAAATTGTTATAAACAGATATAAAATAAGTTTTTACTCATGAACTGTTCAATTCCAGTAGGACATAAAATTCTTGTTTTCTTGTCGAGAGAATTTATATGACTGCACATTCAATCAAAATTTAATGGGACGCGTAGAACATAAAACAGTATACTCGTATATCCTCAGAATCAAGTTAGCTATTATTTTTTTAGGTTCTTGAATTGTAAGTGGCATCATATGGTTTGAGACAACACGTTTTAATTTCACGATTGAAATATATTCATACTTGCTACCTGATAACAGTACTCTTTCAAAGTTCAAGTAATACCAGGTAGTTCACCAAAACGGTACATGGATGGTGTTTATTTTTTTGAAGTATGACTTCAGAAATGATTTGATCTGTAAAATTGAACCTCAAATCATAGAAATGAAGAGGAAGAACTCAACAATACCAGCCACATATATGCCTATATTTTTTATGCCGTAGAGTCACATCCGCTTGTCCATGAAGAATGTTCCCATTTCTACCCGCTTTTGAAAATACAGGAGCTCTCTAGAAAGTTCCAGTGCAGTCAAGAAATATTAGAAATTATTTGAGAGAATTCCATAACATTCTAGAACATACCGGAACATTCGAGAATGTTGTGAACTGTACTGAAACAATATGAAATGTTTGGGAACATTCTGAGACACCCCAGGTCATTGTGAAACATTCAAGAATGGTCTATGTGGAATGTTCTGGAACCCATTAGTAGGGATGTGTAAGACAGGATCAGTTCACTTTTTATAAGTTGAAGTGCATTCTTTGATTTCAAATACCACACAATATGTGAGCGAAGCCGGATTTCACAGCAATTCACTAATGATGAGATGACTTCTCAGATAATAATTTGGATTGTTCCATCACAGACATTTGGTACTTTTGTAGACCCACAAAAAAAGAACAATATGTTTTGTTAGACCTTGATGGAATAAGGTACGGGAAAACTATTTTCGTTGAATCAAGTTATCTCGAAAACATGATTAGGACCTAATCCTTTGTTATTGAAATTGTTTGTTCTTTGCATCCATTAAAAACACTTCACCAGCATTCATGGATAATTAATATGGGTGTGATTTGGAGTGCCTAATATCAGGCTCAATGTGATTGAAAAATCTGTTTTTCCGTTAACCAGCTGTCGCCCCTTCACGAACGACAACCCTCAGAAGTGGAAACTTTTACGAGCTTAAAATTAACAAGATTAACAAGGTCTTACTTTTTGACGTGCGATTCCTAACACGAAGTTGTTCAATATAATTAAAATTCCAATATTTGTAAATAATTATCATCGTTATACGATACCACTTACTTTCGTCACTAGTTTTACGAAATTTTTCTTTTCCTTTTTCAATCACTCTAATTTACTTGGCCGAATAGAAATGAATTTTGTAGAAATAAAGATACATTTGAATATTCAGACTTCACTATACAATATATTTATTAAAAAGATTCAATCACTTATTTTTTGATAGGAATTCATTCATGACTTTCACTTCTCACCGCTCTGAATTTATTATTGATAGTATCAGTTCGTCATACGCGTTCATACTGATTAATTTTCAATATTCCCAGCTGTTAATTCTCATAGGCTATAACAATCCAATAAATTACAATTTCACGGAATTTATGTTGAACGTATGACCTATAACCTATATAATAATTACTCAGTGAGCAAAATTATAAACTGATTTTGATATACCTTGAATCATTATCACAATGTATATTTCACTTTTTCATAAATATGTGTAGCCTTGAAACTGATGTGTAAGCTTTGAACTGATTTCGATATACATATGAAATAAATATTTCACTTTTTCATAAATATGTGTAGGATTAAAACTGATGTGTAAGCTATAAACTGATTTCGATATACATTGAATTATCATGACAATGCATATCTCACTTTTTTATAAATATATATAGGATTAAAACTGATGTGTAATTTACAAACTGATTTCAATATACATTAAATCATTATGACAATGCATATTTCACTTTTTTATTAATATATGTAAGCTTGAAACTGATTTGTAACTTATAAATTGATTTCGATATATATTTCACTTTTCACTTTTATATATGTGTGTAGGCTTGAAACTGTTAAGGATAGTAATGATATCTCCAGTGAGTAAGCTACAAATCTCTTTTTTGAAGGTACTTATATACTTAGATAAACCAAGTGTCAATGAATATATTGTTAAATCATAAATTTTAGAATTTGAATGCATTAGAATGAGATTTTGTATAGGCGAATTGAACATAAAAACGGGAGGCATAAAACTGTCCGGTTATATCCGGTTACACCGGAAATCACTTTTATTTTGAATTATTAAATGTATTTTTCAACATTTTTGGAGTACTGAGATAATTTTATTTCAGAGATCTATAGGTGCTCAAAAAAAAAATAAATTAAATTTGAAAAATTTACCATAGTCACTAATATTTGAGTTGAAAGATGATTTCAGACGAGATTAGTTTTAGAAAAAAGCTTTTTGACTTTCTGCTTCACGATCTCTATACTGAAAACTTCTAAAAAAGAGAAGAAATCAATTGAGTTCAAAATAAACGCTTTACAAAAAATGCCATTTTTTTCAGTTCGGTTTGTGCTCCAAACTTCATTATGAATCTGTCTGTTTAAAAAAAATCTGTTTTTCCGTTAACCAGCTGTCGCACCCCTGCGAACGACAACACTCAGAAGTCGAAACTTGTGCGCGAGCTAAGGATTAACATGGTTTTACCTTTTAACGTGTGTCACGTGTGATTCCTAACACGGGTTGTACAATAACAAGTGAAAATCGATCGTTCAGCCTGGGACTTGAACCACCGACCAACACGGCAGTCAATTCGAGTGAGTGAACAAAGCACCCACGTCGAACCAATCGGCTACCGAACGAATGGAACGGTACACAACATAATATATGAAAGAACATTGATATTCATTTTCACTATCATGCGTAAAATATACTTATCAAAGTTTCGGGTTGAAACACTTGTCTTCAATTTCTCACCAACACTTTTTCTATTTTTGGAGGCCAAAACATACGCATAAAAACATACGCATTTCTCGTACAAAATTACGACTTTCGAAAAAGAGGTTTTCTTCTAGTTTCTATAAAAAAGAAACTTATTTGCATGTTCACAAATTTTTGTAGAGAGTTAACTTTTATGCAAATTTTTCACATTCTTGTATGAAAAAATCGTCATTTACTTTTAAAAAAATCACTCGTATGTTCATGGTCATGAAGTAAAAGTGAATTCTGAACATAAATCTACGAACTCGCTTGAGGAAGCAATTGTATAGTGAAACACTAGTTGTGGTATTAAAAAATGTTCAGTGAAACTGTGACTCAAATGTTACTTAAATACAGTTATAGTTTCAATTTTTGAGAATTTGGGAAAATTCATTGTGAGACTTCTGAAATATGTATTTGTCTTTCTTTTCTTTTTTTTATATAACTATTAGTCTAGAAACATGTTTGTATAGCTATTTTTGTATTTTTATATTAGGACATGTCCTACCAAATAAATAAAGTTCTTCTTCATATGATATACAAATAGAGTATAAACCTTGAATGTAGTATATTACAATACGTTATTCATGCGTTGTTCAATACATACTCATGTTCAATACATACTCATGTCAGAAAAACATTAAAAGAAAATTTATCACTCGATGTGAAACATTAGTACAACGTGAAACAAGTTGTAAATTTGTTCGATGGACTGGTTTTTCTCAATAGTAAAATAATTATGACTACTCAATTAATAAAATTAGGAGGTGTCAATACATGTTATACCACGGACTTCTGTGGAATTTATTAGTTGTGATTTATACTGTGTTTTTTTGTGATTTTTTTCTAAATGTTCAACTATCTTCATTATCTGAGTATTTCAAATTTCATAAGAAATCATTGGATGAAAGTGAGAAATTACTTAATCAGCCACAATTAAATTTTTTTTCGCAGTGAACAATAGGTAATAAAAAAAATATGAACTACTTTACTTCCATGAAGCGAAAGTTCATTTACTCCCAAAACATCTAACACTAATTAACATTAATCAATATTTTGTAAGCCTTCTAGATCCCACGGAAGGAAATTAACAAACCATCTGTTTCTGAACTGATTACGTCGCCTTGAAAAAATCTCATTCGCTTCTATTTCAAGTTACAATTATTATTCGATTGAACGACAGATGGTGAAACACCAATAAGATAAATGCATGTAAAAAATACCAATGAGACAAGTGAGTGTGACATATTACTATTTTATTGAAAGTATTTTTACTGCTAAACGTTTATAAACGATAAATCATAGTCCTTGCTTCGAAAATATTTCCTTATACATTATTTTCGCTCATTAATTATTATTTATTATTGGATAAAGAATGTTAGGTATTTCGTTCCATTACTTTCTTTCTTAAAATCAAGGTAACATTTTTATTTGGAATGTATCAACATTCATATTGAATGAAAACACAGAAAATTTCATATACGTGAATTAAATAAATACTTGTACATTTACTTGAAAAAAGTATATTTATAAGAACCTCAAATATCGGTTTTACGTTAAAATTTGTGATTTAATATAATTTTGGTAGCTTTAGGTAACCCCTATCGGGTGATATTTCATCGGGAGGTTTGAGCCCTCCTTTTCGATGCCTCACCCTGAGGTGTGTTGTATAGGTGCCGGCAGGATGTATGATTGTGAGCGTAAACAGTGTGACTGACAGAACCTTCGAGATACCTGACGCCCTCTCATAGTAGAAAGCCTTGTCAAGGTAATGCGTTACTTTGCCGTGATAGGTCCATGACTTTCATGGACAACAAAGTAACCAACTGAATTTACAGTGGGGATGATCTTCGACTAATTGACCCCAACGGTTCTCCCTGTATGATCGGATTAAGAGCAAGAGCTTCTTAGTTCTACAAGTCAAGGATTGACCTAAATCAGAAGAGGAAAAGCCCTGCATGGCCAAAACTGATGTATCGACAGAAATAGCTGATTATAAATGTTCTAATATGGGTTTGCTGCCGTTATCGAGGCGGTACTCCTGCACTTTGAACATCTGACAACCCCAATATCAACAAATCAATTGGAAACTTACCAGTATGCCATCTCAATGTCTAGGGACGCTGAGGTGGCATACTGGTGAGGTGAGGAATATTTCAGAAGATGATCTACCGGTATGATTTCAGAGTTGCACATTCTGACCTGATGAGTGGAGTTAGAACCTTGCAGAGAGGGCATATCAAGCTATATATTTGTTTGCTCACCTGCAAAAGAAGTCGCAGACTGACCACATTGAGGAAAATGAATCATGGTCTGTCAATCTTGGAGTGGATTCAACTACATTGAGGAAAATGAATCATGGTCTGTCAATCTTGGAGTGGATTCAACTTTGCAAAGGAATTTGGGCCCCTTTCAGTACAGTACATATGATATGCCTGTCCCACAGATCAGATTTTTAGCGTTTGACATCGTTTCCCAACGTTTGACGGGAGTTGGTCGTGGTCCGCTTGATTATAGGTATACATATGTTGCGTACCCCTACGCTAACTTGGCTAAATGCGATGTTGGACAACATATGTGCGGCTTCCTTGAATTTTCTCCTAAACCAGTGTTACTCCTTGTGGATGATTTCAGCTTGAGAACACTTGATGTTATGTTGATGATTTTCAATGGTCTCTTAGTTTCATTGATGTATAATTCTTCACATTCGCAGGGTATCAGGTAAATATAATTCTTAGAATCGTAGTCCGCGTTTGATGGCCTGGTTTTCGTGAGGCTGCTACGGATTGTGTTCTCAGATCTGAAACAGGTTCTGATGTTATACTTGAACCCAATTCTTCTTATTCTTTCCGATAATCCTCTGATGTAGGGAAGTACAAGTACTGGTTGTGGCGGCTTCTCTTCCTTGTGGGGCTCTTGCTATCTTCTAGCCGAAGTCTGTTCCATCATCACTTTAGAGTGATCATTCCGTTGAAGGTCATTTTTGATGATGCCTAGTTCCTTCTCGAGACCTTCTTTTGTATTACAGAGCCCGAAAGCACGGTCTGCTAGAGTCTTGATGATTCCTCTCTTAGTCGATTGATGATGGTTTGATGCCTGGTTCAGATAATGTCCCGTTTGAGTGAGTTTTCGGTATACAGATGTTTCCCGTTTAGTGTCGGTCCTCTTCAATCATACGTCTAAGAATGGCAATTCGTTGTGGACTTCCTTCTTCATTGTGAAAGTGATGGAAGGACTTACTTTGCTGATGTGCTTCAGAAAGGTTTTTAGTTCTGTATTCCCATGGTTCCATATTATGAAGGTGTCGTCAATGTATCTCAACCAGACTCGGGGCTTCTTGTGGACTCTTCAATGGCCAGAGTTTCAAACAACTCCATATATATGCTGGCTATAACACTTGAAAGTTAGTGTAGGGTCTTTCCACGTCCAAACTGATTAGTTGATCCTACTGTGACTCCGATTGCCCGTAGTAGTTCGACAAAATGCCTTAAATATTTCACAAAAGATGATGTTTTTCTTTGCAGTGGTTTTATTATTGGTAGTAGAAAATCTGGATAAGTTTTGAGTAGTTGAATCTATAGAGCTAATGATCGATTTGAGCGGAACGTCCTTCTTGTTAATAATTTTTAATTTTCATTTCTGGTTAATACTTCAATTTTTAATTGTTGCTTGTATTTTATTTCATTGTAGTTTCAGTTGTTCGCTTAATATAATTGTTATTTTTCAGCTAATCTTTTTAGTTTTCATAGATTCTTTCAGGGAGATTTCAAATTGATTTATATCATATTAAACAATGGAATTCAGAACTAATGAAATGCACTACGAAACATTGTTAAGCACCTTCAAACAATATATTCTAAATTTTAGCGAATGCTTGTGGGGTGAGTGAAACATTTTTTTTTTCATTACCAGTTCATGGAACGGGAAAAACTGAATTTTCAAGTGCATACAAAGGTAAATCACTAAGAATCCGTCCTTGATTTCAATGCTTCCTTAACAATCTTTGTAGAAAGGAGACAGATATTGATTCTTAATCATATTTCAGGTATCCTTGAAAAATGTCCATATTCAATTCATTTCATGATTTAGTACTATATTTTTGTACACTAAAAACTGCCCTAATGTTAATTTTAAGTTCTATTCACAATAATTTTTGGTTTCCAAGGGAAGAATTTTCAATGTTGTTTATATGAATTTGAAAAACATGTATAATGATGCGCCAGTATTCAGTTCATTTTCGTTGATAGTCTGAAAAACGTTGAAAGGTTGTTAGAGAATCTTCTAAGAGCAAAAAATGGAAAGCTGTGAAGTTTACTGATGAAATTGCTGCTCATCATGAACCATGTCTCTAATAAAAAAAGACTAATCAGTAAACGCAATCAGAAGGATTTTTTCTAGCCGATCATTCGACGTGAAGAGGTGACATATTGAAACCTCTTTAGAAAACTGAACCAAAATATGAACATCCCAATCAATTGATTCAATTATCAAATAATAAAAATTTAGTGTAGTTACTATCGCCCAATGTTCAGAATATAAATAGAGGACAGCAGAAATAGTTATTTATATCATATATCATATTATTAAATAAATAAACATTATGAAATAAATAGGAGAATAATTTTTCATAAAAAAATTAGATTTCGTAAGAAACTAAATGATTTTTTTATAGTACGGTACTTCACCTCAATTCAAACACTACTGACTTCTTTCAAATGAGCGAAAACTTTTATGAAATATCTGAAATGTATCATTTTTTTATGGATCCTGTACAATCAAAGGGTCTTGAATTCGAATATATTGAATATTTACAGCTGTTCAAAATAATTATATTCGAAAACGCTTGGAATTTCCAATAACATATGTTATTCAGCTCATTATTCAATAAAAAAAAACTGACATTCACTTTTCACTTTTCACTTTAACACGATGCATTAGTGAATTGAATTCATTAACAGTTCACGATAAACGTGTGGCCATTTGTAATGTTCACTTCTTATGTACCAATAACATAAAAAAATAGAAACTTTTTATAACTATATGTAAATCATTATTCACACTTAATAAGTATGAATGAGAAATATATGTGTTCAAAAAAGTCACATAATTTGTAAGTTATTATTTCTTGTAAGTGATAATATGAAATGGGAAGTTGGAAACGGTTATAACGATTTTTTACGGTTTTTAGAAACAACATTTTGTGAAATAGTTGCTCGAAATTCATCTAAAGAGTTTTCTCATTTTTTCTTGAAGATTATTGGTATGTGTATATGTATTCAAGTTGACTTCTGATATGACATATCAGTCTTTTGACGTGTGTTAAAAAAAATTGCTATTTGCAATCGAGACATTGTTCATGAGTGAATTTTTGGGTTTTGAAAACTTAAAATACGAGTACTTTTCGAAACGTCAAACGTCTGAAAAAATCTAAATATATACATTTCATTTTTTCCATTTTCAGATTATGGAAGATTATATACTCAAAAAACAGTATAAACATTTTGGATGTGTATGGTCATCAGTTTGAGGTGATTTTTATCTTTTTGGCGTGCTACTGACAAAGTCACAAATACAGGAAAACAAAAATTGACAGGTTTCTGAATTTTCCTTAAATGTAGTTCTTGACAACGACAGCACGACAGCGTTTTTTTGTTAAACATATTATAATTCGTTTTTTATCTGAAATTGCAAACCTTCAGCAGTAACTATCTCCTTTAGTTTACATGAGGCCATAGATTTCGGAAATTTCAATTTTTGGTAAAACCAGAAGTTAATAAAGATTGTAGATAGCGACATCATGACTGCCTGTAATTTTTAACATATGAAATATAGTTATCGAATTGCTTTAGCCTATTATTACTTGTTACCTGAGAATAGAAAAACGACATAATTTTCATAACTAGATTTCAACTTACCATCAAAATAAAGTTATTCGTTCCTTTATCCGAAAAAAATGTAAAAAGTCAATAATCACAAACTGCAAATGAATCAAATAGTTCAAATCAGAACACTTCAGCGCCGAAACATATAAAGTTTCTTTGATTTTTTATCATCACACGCAAAACCGCCGCAACCGCCAATACAAATACCTGTGGTACGATCGTTTACTAAATAGTTCACAAAACACTAATTCAATAACGCATCAGAGGTGCAAAAAATCCATCGATCCAGATAAGCGCACTTTCTTGCAATTCTAATGCGTATCGCACCGATGGTCAATGAGTACCATCGCGGGTACCACAAGAACAAGAAATGGGTACTCGTGCGGTACCAAACAGTACAGCGTGACTGGTCTACTCGATTTCTTGCTGAAGATATCCCCTACTTTGTTGGCTTCACGCTACTTCACTCCAAAACAATTATTTTACAGTTGTGATAGCACTGCAGATGATACATTTGTAGTGGTTGAAGTTTTCTTTGATTGTACAGGAGCGGATAAACGGTGCTTAGAAATAATATGTTGTGAGATTTTTGGCGATTCTTGTTCCATATTTCAATTGAAATTCATCCGTATTTATGAATAACGTTATTCTGGATACAGAAATTTTGGTATTTCTGAAAAAATATATGTAACAAATTCTTGTTTGACAATTATATGTGTTAATTCAATACTCTCCTATAAAATATTATAGATCAGAATGAATGCTGCAGAATTATATTGAAATCTGTATTCATCTAGGGCAGGGGTCTCCAAACTTTGAAGCCTTCGGGCCATAATGATTTTTTCAGTTTGTTCCAAGGGCCAATTTCT
>WOGO01006135.1:0-11958 GCA_015342085.1 Leptinotarsa defecta
GATTTCACTAAAGTATCTGATATGTATAAATATTGTACATCTAATATGATTGTGATGTGATTCAAATTGTACTACACCGCTAATAACCTTTGTAGTTGATGCGGATATGTTAAATAAAAAAAAAAACAAAATCTTCAGGGTCTAGAACAATAAGTTTGTTATAAAATGTATTGAATGCGCTGGAAGTTTCAGTCCAACCAACTGTGGTTCTCATAGTATCTATATTGACATCCAATCTAAATGGTAAGGAAGTGGCTGAATGCCGAATACTATGATTATCGAATATGTTAGTATCCACTCCACCGCGCTGTAATATGTTTTCGATCCAACGCCTCGGATTTGTGATGAAGCAGGGTGAAAAGATTTAATATGAGTTAATATGAAAGGTAATTCCTGCCCTGCGACTTGGTTTTGTTTTTCCAAAATAATAACCTAATGATGTAGCTACACAAAGTTCCAGCTTATCTCGAAAATATATGAAGATAAGCTCAGTTTTTTTTGGTCCTAAAGTTTTAATACGTTCAGAAATTTCAATTTCAAGCCTAGTCCCAGATTTTTGAGACTGTTTGTACTATCTGGGGTGTTTATAACACTAATAATGTAGTTTATTTCATTGCAAGGTCTTTAGGCGTGATTTTATCTGAAGGAAACATTCATGGTAGAGTTTGTAATACTGAGTTCACATCCCAAGTGAAAGAATACGCGGACGCGGCGATTATTTTAAAAGCCTCTCTGAAAAATCTCTCCAAAATATTTTCTTTTCCTGGTGTGAATTCTAAAACTAGCGATAATGCGGATCGTGCAGTATTCCGGGCTGGATACAATTTTTGATAGTTTAAAATATTCAGAAGGAATTTTTTGATTTTCACAAAAATTCCAACATACTCTAAAGGAGGAAGAGTATTTTTTATGCTTTTTTCATTAAGATAAATTATTTTATGCGGTACTTTCCTTTCAAATGCATCCCCGATAATCGTACTGCCACTGGGAAAAGTGTCTGATGTAGAAAATGACGTTCTCTTGAGAGGGAATGGAAGTGATGATTCAGAAGGTGAAACAGCTATGGGTTTGTCAGATATTGAGTAACAAAATAATGGGTTGGTGAATTTGGTAAAACTAAAATACCCGTAGTTTCACCCTGAATATTTGTTCTCAATACTTTTCCAATTATTACAAAAGGGGGGAGTCATATAAATAAAAAAATGTTCAATCAGTGGTACATGCATCTATGAATGCATCTATAAAATTCGAGCCCTGGGTTGGAACCCCAACTATGTAGTTATCACATTTTTATTGATGAGTGAAGCGAAAATACCGATATCCGGTTGACCAAACTGTTTTATGATTATATTGGAAATTTTATTGTGGAGTTCGTTTTTGGCATCAATTGATTCCCTTCTAGACAATTTATCCGCTATTGATTTTTTTTAAGAACATATGTAAGATGCTGATGAAAACTATTTTTATTTTCACATCATCCACAATTCTGATCTGATCTGATCTGATAAGTCATTCAGATGCCTGAATTTTGTACTTCATATTTTCGAAATACATGCTATAGCTGTATCAAGACGCATCAATATATTGACATTTTTCAAATTCTCGATTTTTTAATCGGGGGTACTTTCCATCTTGAGTGATTTAATCTTATCAATTTCCATTGTTTCAATGTGGAGCCATATATCATTCACTTCATGTGCAATGGAAATTCAGGCACCGATAAGACTGGCTAAATTTCTGATTTCGCAAGATATTTTGGTTTTGAATTTTTCCGATACTATTTCAAGACGATTTTTCTTTTCTACAGATAAATCCATTGTCAAATTGTGGCTATTGAATGTGAAACCAAGATATTCAATTTATTTTATAGGTCGAAGTGAACTTTTTTCCTTAATGATCAAGAAGTCTACATTTTGTAATATATCTATTGTTATTTCAACATATTCATCTCATCGTCAGTCCATTCAACCTACTATGTAGGTATATTCAAGACAGGCTTGAATATTTGAAGTTCATTTCTTAAGATTTGTTTACTGCCTGTCTTCAAGCATAGCCCACTGACTAACAAGAAAGTTTTTCTTCCTTATTCAGAGGAATCGGGCAAATTTCGGATATGCAGTTGGTTAGTACCTCGTCCACTAGATGGAGTGACACTTTTGATGTTCGCTCCAACTTAAGACGTGGAATGAAATACTCTGAAAAAATTTCGATTTTCAATTATGGAATATCATTAACTTTAGGTCGATGATGGTCACTATCTTGCACTGATGCGTGGCTAAGGAGCCCGAAACCGGTCTGCAAGTGTGCCCGTTCCAAAATTGAGTTGTATTGCCAATTGGATATGCAGAAAATTTTCTGTGAAGATTTCTGCACTGACGTCTGTCGGATATTATCCAACGCCGTTCGTGGTATTAGTCAGTGGAGTAGTTATTATCTGATAGGCGTTAGTCCATTCAACCTACTGTGTAGGTATATCCGAGATGGGCTTGAACCAGTGACGGCTCGTGCATTGGAGAACAGGGGAGGCTTAAGTCATAAAGACTATATATACACAGAAAAGCCCGCCGGAGGCGTGAAAATGTTTATGTTGTTGCACCCTTTGCTTAATACTAAAGTTAGGGCATGGGCATGACAATATTTAAAAAGTGCATGAGGAGCTATGTACTTTATTTTAGTTTGTAAACCATTTATATGGCCGGCCATGACCGCAGCCCCATCGTAGGTTTGCGATGGTTTATTCGTTATTCCTTCATGGGGGGTGCGATTGAGGGTTGTTGATGCAGGATACAGTGTGGTACGTACTACGTAGTGAGTGATAGTGTTTTTTCGGGTATATTATGTAATTATATTAAAAATGAATGGTGAAGTAATGATACCCAAGCATTTTTAGAAAAAAATAATCAGAATTATTTATCAATATCTTTTAATTTATATGCTTCAATCTATCCTCAAAATCATCATTTTGATTTTGCACCAAAAAAGAAGCAAAAAAAAAAACTAAACATATTCCTATTGATTGCTACAAAAATGAAATGAAATACTTCCTCGAAGAAAAGAAGTAGAGATTTATATCATATCCAACATATTGAGCACTTTCCTTTGATTGCAAAATGCTCGATAATTCTGTTTTCGCTTTCAATATTTTAATTTTTCAATACACCAGTCATTTCATGATATTCTACCAAAACCCAAGAACCTTACCTAGGTATCAGTTCGACATCATCTTGATTGATCTCCGCGGACCCAGTCAGCAAATAAACCAAAGTTTCAGCGATATTCTGCTTCAACAAGGTCAGAGCCAAATCGGGACAGTTGGCGCACATGACCGACAGCATTCTGAGAACCGTAATAAAGGTGCCTGTACTAACGATCGGCGGAGTCACTACCAACAGCTGTTGCAAGTTCGTAAGGAGTTCAGTGCTGGCGATCTCTTGAAGTTTTGCCGGATCCTGATGGAAGCTGTCGACGAGACGCGAGAAAGCTAAGCAGACGCTCTCCACGCACTTCTTATCCTGCTGGGTGAGGCGCGAGGCAAGAAGCGAGAGGGATTCTTGCACATATGTGAATTCTTCTGTACTGAGGTTGAGGCAGCAGTTGGCCGTTATGGAAAGGGCGTTGCGCTGTGCATTTATCGAGAAGAAATCTAGGTACATCAAGCATGCAGAAACTCCTCTCTGAAATAATGAAAATGATGATGTTTACAATATAAAAAATTAAAACATTTATCACAATTATGTAATAGAAAGAAAACCTCAAACAGACAAGCATTGAGTCAACGAATGAACTGAATAGTTTTCAATAAAGCACCCTAATATTTTTATCGACTTTCTTTAGGTATTTTCACCTTCCACAAAATTTCATGTTGTTCAGTGGAAGGTTTATACATTTACGAGTATATCTTACTGTCTAATTAAAAAATTCCAATATATCTATCCATCTATTGTTTCATTTACATATCGCTTTCATTTTTCACTAAAGTTTTGTGATTTTTAATACCAATCAATCAAAAATGTACTTTATTGTCAAAGAAAAAATTCTTATTAACAAAGCTTGAATAAAGAAAAAAAAACAGTCAATTCACAGTAACAATGGAACACAATAGATTCTAACGATTGACTATTATGGACTATGCGTCCGACGGCCAAAAAAAATAAATTCTAACGATACATGTAGACGGGACATAAGATTCTACAATGCAGTTAAGAATTGATTTACATGTATAGATAAAATTTATAAATCAGTTGGTTCGACCTCAAGGGTTCAAGTACTCAAAATCTGTCTTCAAGATATTCTTCCAAGCTATAATATGCTTTCGTGAGTAAAAGTTCCGTCACACGTTTCCAGAATGTTTTTGACTATATTTCAAGTGGTACATGATTGAATATCTTCCGACTCAAAAAAAATATTATGGAATTTTTTGTTAGTGTTGAAGTTGGCTTTGGCAGAGGTATATTGGCATTTTGGTGGGTGTTATATATTCCTTCGGAAGGAAAAGTATTTTTTCTCTTGTACTTATATATAAAATAGTCAAATAAATCTACTCTATTTTACTAGTAAAGTTAGTGAAAATCTCACAATAAAGTATAGATCAAAAAAATTATCTTTTGTCTGATTTCTACTAAGTTTATTATGTATTACGACCGGTTGCGGTTTATTAGACCATTTTCAAGTACAGCTACTGGACTGAGTCATGGCAGATGGGAGAAATCGTATCTGCGTAAAGTTTAGGTCAGTGTATGACAAAGAAAATATTAGGAAAAAAGGAATAGAAACTTTTGTTTGCAATGTAACGTTTACAGCTAGAATAATCTAAGAGACCGATACCAGATTTCTACACATCTACTGCACATCTTGAGGGGGGAGCTTCTCAATGGCCATGACTCAGTTCGGCAGCTGTAACTAAATTTCATCAGTTACTTGAAAATGGTCGTAAAAATAATAAACTTAGTAGAAATTAGGCAAAAGTTATTTTCTTTATTCAATATGAATTTCTACAAAATAAATAGGTCATCAATCGAACAAGTCACCATAAAGTGTTTTTTTTTAATACTCTCCTCTACTCTATAAAAGAAACAATATTGATCAAAGGCAGAATTCAGTTCAACTCCAAGTCTAATTGCATTTAAGGAAAATGTATACTCACAGCCAAAAGAATTGCTTTTGAATGCCTCCTGGACAACATATCTAGGGCAGTCAATGATTGTTCAGCCACATCCATACACTGAATCACTTGCAATTTTTCCAAAAAGACAGGAACCGCATCAACCACCACAGCAGAAGATCTGGGCAAGGCTTCCATCATGTATGTTAAGGCTCGGCAGGCATGATTCATCTTAAAAAAAAAAACAACGTTGACTCTTCGAGAAAATTGATTATGGAATAAAATACATGTAAAACCTCAAAACTGTTTTTACTCACAATATCAAAATTGTGCTCCATTCCCAACAAGGTTGTAAGGGGCGGTACAACTTGTTTTACTGGAAATCCTGTCAATATCTCTTCATTTCCCATGACCAGTATTTGGCACATCTCAATTACGGCTTGCAGCTGTTGTCCTTCATCGCCGATAGCTTGCAGACCAGGGATAAGAGCTTGCGCTTTAGCTACAGCTTTACAATAATAGACATATGAATTAAATATTTCATCTGTGAGAAGTTATTTTTTAGTTTTGAAAAAAGTTATCATAATTTCCCATTAGATCAGTGGAAATTGAGAAAAAATATACCATCACTTTTAAATTTCTACATGATGCAGGTCTCAGAAAAAAACAACATATTTCAATTGTGCAAGATCTATGGATTGATAGAATTGATAACAGACATGACATTTGTCCCAAATAAATTTTTCGATAGTGAAGAAGCAGCTTGAAAAAACAATAATTGAACAATTTTGATATTTCTCAGTTATTATCACAACTACAATCCGTTTTGGATAGATACATTTTTTAATAAAAACCAACTATTTTATTATAAATCTGTGAGGAAAATGTGACAAGAACTTATTCGGATAGATCTGATGGTTGCATTTGAAATTTTCAACAACCTTATATATTGCAAATCATTAAATATTTAAAACAAAACAACGATCAGAACCTTAAAACTCTTCTTAGTTCCAAAGACATGCCAAAACAGAGTTGAGAATTTTTCTATGGATCTTTCTGGGAATTTTCTGGAAGGTGAGCATCCATAGAAATCCTTCGACTTCTTTCAAATGTTTTTTGAAATCCTGAATATTTCCAAAACTTCTAGTTATCGAAAAAAAGATATGAAGGGTAATCTTTAATAGTGACAAATTGAAATTTATTTCAAGTAATCATTCTTGTCAATCCATAAATGCTTGTAGAACCGAATGGTTTTTCCAGTTTTCTTAAAATTCCAGTGTTAGAGTTTTAACTGATTTTCTCTGTTCATCAAATTCTAGATTAAATGTAGAGCTATAAAACATAAAAAAAAATAGTTTCAACAATAAAAGTTACTGAACGATAGAATTGTAACGTGTGGAGTAGAATCAATTTAAAGAATACACTTCATTTTTGTCAGAAAAAACTGGAAATATAACAAGTATATTGATTACACAGAACTACAAATAAATATCGTTGGTTAAGTGAATCAGTTGTTTTGAGTTACAAATCAATTGGAGAATTGAAGGCATTTAGTGAATACAATAAAATATAATATACAACTGCCGGATTGAGTCACATAAAATTGAAAAAAAAAGTTTCTATTCCATTTTTCTTAATACTTTTTTTGTCATACACCGACTTAAACTTTACGCAGATACGATTTCTCCCACCGGCCATGACTCAGTCCGTTAGATGTAGTAAAATACATAAAATACGACAGTTTTTATGGGAAAACAAAATATATTAGGAAGTAACCCAGGAATATGATGACTTCTGTTCTGTGAGTATAAGAAAGACAGGAAAAGACAGCTGTTATGGGAAAATATTAAATATACTTGGGAGCAACCAAAGAATACGATGATACAAAGTAACAAAAAAACAAGAAAATATAAGATAAGAAATATAGGATATTCAAGTGTTAAAAGATCAGAATATCTCTATGGTCAATGAAGCACTTCTTAAGTGATTAGACTTCGATGATTTGTTTTCTAAAATAGTAACCAGCTGCTTCTTTACAAGAACTTCATAAGACTTCTGTTCTGCCAGTATAAGAAAGACTCAAAAGTTGCTCATGTTCTGGTCACGTATCCAAATGCAAACCTTCTACGATGTTACTAGTTTCAGATGCAGGCAGAACTCCCTCAAGTTTGTTGCAGTCTTCTTTTGCATTCAAATGCAAAGTAACAGTAATAAATTTGGTCTTACCCGCAGTATAGTACCCTAAATATTTATAATCGTTGTATTCTTCGAAATAGGTTACATTATTCACATGGTCGGGGGTAGGGGGTATGTAATAACTGGTAGATGCTAAACGATTTTCATATTCACTAGGGTCCGCCGTAATCGCCTCTTCTTCCGAACTATCGCCTGCTTCAGAATACAGAAAATTATTGTCAAACATCTTGTATGTCAAGAGTCATACATAAATACAAACTAAACAAAAATAAAAAACAATGTCATAAGATTAAAAATATTTCATTAAAAACAGAAAAAATAATAAAATCCTAAATCGAGATACAACAAAAACATCAATCTTGTGTTTTCGAAAGGTGTTTATATGATTGGTGAAGAAACGTATTGAATCAGTATTTTTGAAAATATATGTGGTATCTTCTCTTTCGACATCTGTGGGTGAATTGCAGATTCTCTCAATAGAACAATCCATTATTTGCCAAGAAACAAACATGTTCAATAGAACTTGTGATGTATTTATTCTAATTTGAGAAAATATTTTAATACTTTCACAAAATCCTGTTTTCCTGATGAGTGTATCATCTACACAGATTTGGTTCAGTAAAATCTGAATCACAGATTATTATTTAAAAATAAAAAATTATGAAATATGAACAAATACTTATGGAATTGTATATATAAAAAAACTTCCCGAAAATATATTGATATAAAGGCTGACACTTTTGTCGTATCAAGTCAACTATTTGATCTGGTACCATAATCAATGAATCAATAAATATTTATTGATGTAAAAACTGATTATCTAATGAGTTACCTCTATAGATAAAACGTAATAAACGTTATTGATTTGTTCTAAAAAACATCAAAAGCATTTCATCTCTATACACTGATTCACCAAAACATACAGTTACTGACTGATGGAATGTTTTTGTTGAGTTTTTTATAATTATGGTAACATTTGCAACGGTTCCATATCAACAATATCGAGTGACACAAGTATAAAGTTTGCTTTTGATCAATTTTACTATACCAAAATCGATTTGAAGTTGCTGCAGTTGTGTCACTGGACTTACAAAACATAGATATCGTCCATACAATACACTAAATTTAATATATAAAAGGACAAATATAACATGCACATGTCTAATATCGAATTAGAGAGACAAAAATATAGACATTTTATCAGAGACTGAAAAAAAACGGTCAATATATGGACGTAATTTGCTTGACACGCAACACGACATTATTTTTTTTAAATATCTAATTTTTCATGAATACTTATGAAAAATAAAAAAATAAAAAAATGGCAATAACACACCAACAGAAAGTCAATAATTTTGAATATTGAGCAGCCTAAGTCAAAAAAAAAGAGAGAGCTTTATCGCGATGGACCTGTAACTGTATTTTTGTTTCTCTTTTATTTCTTATCAATTAATGATAAAAGCATGCAGCCTAAAAATATTCCAAATATAATTGGCTATGCCCATGGCTAGGTAAGGCTTAGTATTGTGGAGAATGTTTTCCAACGAGTCCATACTAGCTAGGAAAAGATTTTCATTGACGAGTGAATTGGACAGTTGAATAAAATGTGGTAGTTCCATATGCATTTTGGTTACAATACGAACAAATTTCTCATGGGTTTATGCTGATGTGTTGACCACCCAAATATTTTATAGTAATTCTTGATAAATTTTTCGGTACTGAAGGAAGAATATCATTTATAGTCAATTGTTCCTATTTTTCGACTATTTGCAATATGCCTTTGGAACTCAATTTTCATTATAAGACTAGTCGACTGCTGCGTCGTGAATTTGAGATGATCAAGCCTGAATACAAACATACTCTTATTTTCAGTATACTGGAGATTTTCAATGTTACTACAGTTCTGGATAAAAACAAATTTATTGAAAGAGTAAAACTATAGTTTCTTTGTAGCTCTTCACATTTATATTTATGTGTGGGTTTGTGTTTATAGCATTTTTTTGTCACACTGTAGAATGTCTGTTTCTTCTGTATGGTTATGTGATGCTGTAAGCTACAAACTTGATCTTGTCCATTTCAAATGAGTATTGACAATTGATTTTATTATTCACGGGTATTGTACAGGTGCATTTTCCAATTTCCATTTCTTCTGAAATGTTCTCGAATTTAAAGAAGCAAAACTTATAAATGTGTTTGAAAATATTATTTTGCTTTATTTTACCTTGTTCCTTTTTTTATTATTCCTATTTCTGAAATAAGTCTAGGACTACAAATAATACTTTGACGTCTATACTATATTATTTATGATCATTTTTTGAAATTTCCCTTTCCTCTGCTCACCCACCTTTATGTTCTCAATATTTATCAAAAAATATGTGAAAATTTTGTAGCATACAAACCCTTTATATACTTTAAACTCAGGATATGTTGTATGAGGAAAATGTTTGGTGGATAGACATATAAATATTTTGATATCCTGTATTTCTGATACCAATGAAGCTTTCTAAAAATTTGCCTTTGTGGCTTCCTATATGAATTGTGTTATTTCAATTTAAAGTTCAACTCTGTGGGTGCTTTGTATTTTATTTGTCGTGATTAGCTTATGTCACCCAGATCTAGTGTGTTCACTCAAAAAAGAGTCCATTTGACCGTTTTATTTTTATTTCAAAGACTAATTCAATGGCATTATCACGTTTATCTAGGAATACCGCATTATGTCACTGATGTAGCTTCTTCTTCCTTTGTTTTTTTGTCTTCATGAGTCTTCGAAACACGTTCTTACAGTTAATGCATATACCACTGAAGATGTCTGTCTCAGAAGCAGACAAAACGTTTGTTTCTACAAGTTATATTCCACCACACCCTACCAGCCAAAATTTATCCTTTCTAATCGTCACCCCCACCCAGCTTTAGATGATGCTTTAGCTGAGGAATGGACAAATTCATTAGGAAAAGATTGCAAATCTGCATGAATGGGGTGCCAATAATTAAATCTATAAGCAGAGCAAGGGGGAAAGGAAATATTCGATATTAGCATCATTTTCATTTGCAGTGAAAGGGAGTTTAATAAATAGGTTGATCAAAGATTTGATCCTGCTGGTAAAATCTACAAGATTATTCAAAACTATCATTGATAACATCTAGCTGTTATTTAAGAAGAAGAGATAACACCACTGACATAACGAGGCACTTCAACTTATGTCATAATGTCAAAAATTTGTTCTACAAAATAAAAAAAAAATTACAATGAAATCGGACTCCTACATTCAAAGTTATATAGCAGCAACATTTATTTGCGCAAGTTTTTTTGACTCTTAGTGCTGGTAGGTACTTTGCGTCTCTGCTGAAATTGTCATTAGTAAATCAGAGCTTTAAAATTAATCGTAATTAAAGTAACCATGATCAGCAATCTTAACCTCTTGTTTCCGATTAGGTTTTTATTTGTAATCAATAATGCAAAACTCATTAGGGATTTATTAGTTTCCTGAATGGGTAATCACATGTCAAATTAACACACCTATTCAACCTTGTCATGTCAGATTTTGATGAAATTTGGAACAGATGTACGTACATTTTATATAGACTAAGAAAACATAATTCTCAACCCGTGTTGAGTTATTGCAATTTCAAGATTCTAAAATACATCCAAAATAGCTCTGAGGCTATAATTTAATATAATATGCAACAAATATGGAGTTTAAGAAAATGTTTACCAATTTTTCACTTCAAAAAATTATTTGATTTTCGAAGATCTACAAAAAAATACAAATAGGAGTCACAGCCAAGAAGTGTGCAAATGAGAAAGTTATGGGTTCTCAATTGAACTCATTCAAAACTAATTGGAACTAAACAAGTAAAATATATTTTTTTTAAATTCACAATTGCTTGTAGTTTCTATAACTATACTTTTCCATAATGTATGTCTTCATGTATACTTCTGTCATAACATTCAAAGAAAAATTTAGAAAATAAGTTCAATATAAAATTTTAAAGCACATTTAACTTGAACCGCCTTAAATATACTGCTTATATTTGTGAATATCAAAAGATATGTATAAAAAATCAACGAAAAAAAATAAAATAGATTGATATCTTCGTTGGCGCCCAACTTTACCTATACTTCCATACTCAATTCACTTTTATTGTTATATCTTATTATCATTGTATACCTTTGTGATCTAAACATATAGTGTACATAACATACTTTTATACATACATATCTGCGCTTTTATTATAGTTATTATTATTATTTCTATTTTATTATTAAATTTTAAAGATGTTTTAATAGCATATCCATGCACAAGGTTTCACCTTTTATGGGTTTTCTATTTCGTTTGCTATTATTGTCACTCACTCTGTTGTACAAGTAAATATTATGAGCAAATAAATTATTATTATTATTATCAAGGAAAATAAAATATCTGTCTATCCATAAGAACGTCCATACAAAATTATTATGTGTGTCGCTTAATACAGAAATGAAAAAAAAAACTTCCTATTTGTGTGATCACCTTCAAAACTTCGATATTGAAACCAAATGACACTTTTTTGCCACAGTCCGCAGCAAAGAATCTTCCGATGAAATTGTGGAACTGTGAAAACCTGTTTGCGATAGCAAGTTTGCAAATAATCATTATTTTCCATCATATGGGACAGTCATA
>WOGO01006137.1:0-11957 GCA_015342085.1 Leptinotarsa defecta
CGTTCAGACTAGGGCTTGAACCACCGACCAACACAGCAGTCAATTCGAGTGAGTGAACAAAGCACCCACGCCGAATCGCTTGGCTATCGGCCTACAAGCCGACATAGGTGATCAGAATGGGAATGAGTATGTATAACCCGTCAATAGACGATGAATAACCAAACTACTAAGGAAGATATGTTGTTGTCCAGAAGATTTCTGAAAATTCACTTTCAATATAAACATCATTTTGTAAGAATGTTAATTTTTCTCAAAACAGTCTGTACAATAAACAGTTTTTGAACGTAGTTGTTATTTAAAAAAAATACAACCCAAATTTTACTAGCTTTTCGATGGTAGACTTTATTTTTCTGTTTTGACAAAATACATACAAATGGACATACACTTTTCCCCTGGGCTCGTCACATGAGTCTCAAGTCACTAAAAGTGAATGAGTGATTTGAGAAAACACGCCCTGAATCAAAAATTAATTATCCTTTTTGTTGTTGATACCATCGGCCACATATGCTTTCAATTTGCAGTTTATCATACTATCAATAATTTCATTATTATTTATTTACGAGAACCAAAAACTGTTCTTTATCATTAGGTACTATTGAAGTAATCTATTTGTTTCCTAGCATATGAGAGTTACCGACAATATCAAAGAAAACGTCATTCATTTCATCAGTTCGGACTTCCATTGTCTAATAGGTTTGTTCTGGTTCTAACATCTGGAACTGTTTGGAAACTGCGCAAGACATGATGCGTACAAGCAAAAAATCTCAAAACAGTCCGAAATAGTCTCGGACACTTGGTTAAATCAGAACATATTTTGAGGAGACCACTGTGCCACCTATCGTATATAGAGATGAAGATGAGCAAATACTGTTGATCATGTTCATTTTTTATATCGAAAGGATTATATTTTTAAGAGTGATTAATTTTTGGGAAAAAAGTTTTTGGCTTTCTACTACTCCATCTTTATATAAAAGAAAAAGTGGGAATCTTCCGAAGAAAGGAAGGAAGCAATCAATTTTGAAAGTAGTAACTTTATACATAGATGTGTAGATCATGCAAAGAAGTAACTTTCAGACACAAACTGGAAGAAAAAGTCCTCCTGAAACAGCTACTCTCATATAAACATTGAATTATACGAAAGAAAAATCATTTCGAAACAAATACTTTTATATGAACGCTGAATTATAGGTTTGTATTCCGAACATTCGTTATGTAGCGTATTCTTGTAGTCAGTCCAAATGTTATCTGACCTGAATCATCAATTATTTAAATTAAATAAATAAAAAAACATCCAAGAAAATAGCCCAAACAAATATCCACATGAATGCGCATGAGCAACAGGAACAGTTCTCAACAGTTCAGCCTCGAGAGCAATAACGATTCGAGACGGTTCAAGACAGTTTAGGATCATTTCGCAGTCGAAACTCGAAACCAGAACAGAGGATTCATCAATCCGAACTCATCCTCAATAAACCAGAACGCTTTATATCAACTGCGCATGATCGTGTCGTCCTAGAACCTAAATTTTGTAGAACCAGAACAAACTTTTTAGATATCAAATTCATATTCACGATCAATGTTGCCAATATGGCCATATGGAAATGTCAAATTCCTATGGATATTGTAATATATGGATATCTAGGTATATAAATTCTCACTACGGCAGATATATAGAATTTAGAATCTACCCTCATCCACTTGATATTCCTCATAAAATTCTCATGGAATATTATTGACTTCTGATGAAGAAAACACAGAGAAAAATAAAAATTTCCCTGAGATCTTAAAATGTATGAAACATATGCTTACAGTTTCTGAAATATGAGAAAATGCTTGATTTCATATTTAAAGAAATAATGAGTCATTCTTAACTACTAGAAGTATATGAAACAGGTGTATTTAATATCTCATATGTGTCGTTATGTCAGATGAAGAAATTACTGAAAAACGTCATACGAATTGCCAATCAAATGTGTTGCAAAAACGATAGACCTGACAACATTGAACACGGCTCTTCTCTCGTGCGATTTTTCCTTCATCTGCGAAGAATGAATTGCATTTTCCGCAGTCTAGCGATATCTGTTCAAAAAATCAAACGTCAGAATACTAACAGATAATTTCTTCGTGGTGGTGAGAGTGACAATTGGCGTATGACAGCTTTGAATCACTTAAAAGCAACTTTGATATTGTTTTGAGAAGAAGACAAAAACTTTCTGGATCATGATAGATGACTATTGTGGAGTCTGAAGATGCTAATGAATAGCCAAACTGGTGTCGCAGCTTTGTAAACTGTCGAGTGGAAATCTCACGTTTAAAAATTTTTTTATGTTATAGTGGATTCTTCACAATCAAAGAAATAGGTAAAAACTGCTTGCCAATCCCAACGGGTCTAGATCCTTCTGGTCTGTAGCTAAAGCTGTTGAACAAAACTTTACAAAATCTACAATTCCACCACTAGCTCAAGCGGATAGTTCAATTACAACAAAAGCCATAAAAAAAGCAAATCTACTAGCTGAACAATTTGTCTCCCACTATTCCCACACTAGGATCCACAATGGCGGCGAAAATTACTCTTCGACAACATCTAGTCAGACGAATTTTGAAACAGGTCAATATCAACAAGGCGTCTTGTCCTGATGGAGTGCCCGTCATTGGACTTAAGGACAAGAAAACTCTTCCAAATAATTATAGACCAGTCGTTTTGCTATCAGTGGTATCAAAAATCATGGATCCTTGAATATTTGGAAGGCTTTAAATATCGAGCGATCATCAATATGGCTTTCGGAAACAAAGATCAACAGGCGACCTTTTATCGTATGTCATCCATATTTGGAATAACACAATCGAGAAACATAGAGAGTGAAGAGCTGTTGCGCTTGATATTTCTAAGGCCTTTGACCGTGTGTGGCATGAGGGTTTGCTGGCCAAACTTCGATGCTATGGCTTGTCGGATCATTTCTGTGTATGACTCTTTCTGAAAGAACGTTCCCTGCAAGTGGCCGTCAATGGATATCTCTTGAATACTTTCGCCATTAACGTTGGTGTTCCCTAGGGATCCATATTGTATCCAACCCTCTTTTTATTGTATAAGAGTCACAGAAATTCTGAAGAAATCCGGAGCTTGACTGAATGCTTTTTCTGTTGCTTCTCTGGATACTGGCTTTGAGGTCCACGAGAATGTGGCTGATGTACACAGAAGCCATTTATTGAGCTCTGAGAAATTGTCTCTCATGAAAAGTGGTTTATCATGCATGAACAGCCTTAGTAAAGAGTTTGTGTCCAAATTCTGTTATCAGGCCGTTACCGGGTTCAACTCGCACCATTATTTGCAGACTTTTCAATCTCTCTTACAAGGTTTTCTTTCTTATTGGTCGCGTTCAACCTATTCGCAAAAAGGACAAGAGAAATCTTCAAAATAACCTATCGTATGTCATCCATGTTTAAAATAACACAATCGAGAAACATGGAGAATCAAGAGCTGTTGCGCTTGATATTTCTAAGGCATTTGACCGTGTGTGGCATGAACGTCTGCTGACCAAACTTCGATGCTATGGCTTGTTAGATCATATTTGTATATGACTCTCCAGCTTCCTGAAAGACATTCCCTGCAAATGGCCGTCGGTGGATATATCTCGAATACTTTACCATCATCGCAGGTGATTTCTAGGGATCTATATTGTCTCCAACCCTCTTTTTATTGTATATCAACGACTCATTGGAAAAAACCAAAAATCCAATATATTACTTTGCTGATGACAGTACATTTGTCTCGTCATTCCATTTGGATTCCAAGACATCGGTTGCGGATGAACATCTTCACCGGCAGCAGGAGGATTTCAAAGAGAATCTAGAGGTGATTTCGAATTGGGGTGACACTAACCAGGTTCAATTCAACGCCACAAAAACTCAGGCATCAGTTTTCTCCAAAAAGATGAATGTCTACAAACCGGATATAATAATATCAGGAGAGACAATTCCGCTTTCTGCTTCGATAAGTTTGTTGGGGGTTAAAATGGACACCAATATGTGTTGGCCCAATCAAGTCGCTGGAATTGCAAAGGCTGTTTTCCAAACCGAAAACTGTACACACCACAGCAACCCTTGATGCATCATTAAGCTCAGAGCAGACCTTCTTTGGCGTATTGTTCTCATGTATGGAGATCCACCCCTAAGCATACCCTGAAGCAGCTGGATTCCATCCAGAAAAGAGCTATCCGCGTGATTGGAGACGCGAACATCACTTGCATCCCTAATAGTCTGGGACATCGATGAAAGGTTGGGGATTAGTCTCTCTTCTATATATACTTTCACGGGAAGTGTTCAAGTAACTCGTAACTCTTGAAGAATTATCTGTGTCAAAGATATTGGTGTGCCATTATGAATAATTTTAAATTATATTTCAAAACTTTGAAGAATAAAATGTCTCAGGGATAAATTCTAGTATTAGTATTAGTCCACATCAATTACACCAACGCTGATGACACCCAAATATACAAAATACTTCCAAAACAGTCCATAAAAAAGCTCGTACACAGATAACCCTGAAGATTATCGCCCACTTATCCGGCACAGCACAACACGGCCCATCCCGTCAAAATACGAATAGGATTGGAACAATGAAAATGAATGGACAACCGCCCGGAAATACTGGAAAAATTTCTCCTAGTTTTCTTTCACATCGTTGAAACTCTCATAGATTTGCCCTCTTTTGATTAATTGTATAGACCTACATTATTTTTTGTGACTATATTCTTCTACATTCAATAATTCGGCCACTATAATGACGACTACTTCGTCATAACTGCTAGTGATAGACATATTTCTGTCACCACTTGATTTCAAGTGAAATTCCCTTGAAATCGAACAAACAGCAGTTGTAGCTGGACAAGAGGGCGATGCTACTACCCGTTGCCATCAGGCGACGGACAGTGCCGTGTTGTGCTATGCCGGACAAGTGAGCGACAAGCTTAAAAATAAAAAAATATAAATATTGAATCACTACTCGAGCTTTCCAAAATATAGTGCCTGCTCATCAACCTTTTGAAATAGCCAGTACTTCTGTTCAGACGAACGTTAACTCATAATAAATATGGAAATGACATCAACCTAATTATTGGTGGTGAGAGTGAGCAAAATTTCGAAGAATGAAGTTAAAAATGTAGGTCTGCATTTAGATAGCTCACTAAGGTTCTCAGGTTAGGTTTCCCAGATTTTAGAAAGGGGTACAATAGTTTTGTTGTCCCTTGTCCTCTGGCAGTCTCAACTTGGGAATTACAAATATGCTCTTTCTCCCACGCCCCACGATTTAAATCTAAATATAAAAGTTCTTTCACAAATTACTGTTATTGGCACTATGATAGGTTAACGAATTCTCAACAAAATAAGTCGCTTTCAGCTATGAAAAAATAAATAATGTGGTTTGATATATTTGATAATACAATTTCCCAACTCCTCGATTTCTGAGAGTAATATATCAATTCGAACTACTTCACTGCTCAACCGCTCACGCTCAGCAGTTTACGTTTCAACTCATTTGTGGTAGGTACTCAATATTTTTTGTTCCCATTTTCAAGTGTTCACTAGTATTTGTTGTCTATTGTAAATATATTTCCAATATTCATCAATAAATTAGTTTGTAATTAATTTTGAGTACGAGTAATTTTTATGTTTTGAACTGTTGGATGGTAGAACATGAAACTGTGCAGATTTCATAGGTCTCTGTATTGTTTATTGAATCCTGGTCTTTGATAGGTACCAATTTTTTTAATTTTTCTGTTAATGAAAGCTATTGTCTTTTTAACTATTTCTATGTGTGAAAACTAAAAATATTTTTTGTGAACGGACAATTGAGTGAGTGAAATTAAAAAATCAGGAAGTTAGAAACCCATTTTTGTAATTATCCTACATAAATTTTATTATACCATGAATGCCATGGTATAATAAATCACTAATTATCAGTGTCTTTTTGTAGAGTTGAACTAAATGTGTAGGTACAACTTTATTTGAATTCATTTTCATAACTTGAGAATGAGGAGATTTCTTGCTTCCTTTTTAAATATATTTGACTCTCCATTTAAAGTAACTTCCAAGGTAAAAGAACTGCTCAAAAATGGTTTTCAATTTATTTGAAATTAAATTTCTCTGAATTACTGGAAAAATAAAAATGCCGAAGTTTGAATTATCATTTATAAACTCCATTTCATATTTGATATTCTAGAAATGAATGTAGTTCTTTTTGATAATTAGTTTTGAAAGTTATTATCCTGAATGATCACCCCTAACCTAGAACTTCAATGAGTTGATAGTGATAATAAATAGTCTCTAACTGTACTTTGCAGAGTTCATCAGATCTGTCAACTTCATAATCTTGTAAACCACTGCAGGTTATTTACCCATGAAAGAAAAAATTAGCTGGAGGTTATTGCTGATACTATATAGTTAATAAATAATGTCCAGTAGAAAATGTTTGAATCTTAACTATGCAAAATAGTTTAGGATTCACAACTTACAACAAAATGTTGATCAGATTTCAAACATATCCTGTTTGAGTATGAACTTTTTTGCCCTTGGTATAGGTACTATTCTTTCTTATATAATTTTGAGTATAGTGGTTATTTCAACTGAATATCAGATTCCTCATAGAGATTTCCACTATTTGTTTCCTATTCACATACCAATGTTCACATTATATTGTGTATTTCCATTTTATTTGCGCGATTTATAAAATCTCATTAGCTTCAGAACTTGGTGAAATTTATTGAAATATTACTCTTGAAGATGTCTTTTAATATCACTTAGTTCTCTGATCAAATGATCTACTTGTTCTAAGTTTGCTTCAAAATCAACAGTATTTTTTTCACACTTTTCGTCTCGATTCCTACAGCAATGTAACTGAACTTGAAGTAGAGGATCCCTAATTGTAGCTAAATCAGAAGAACCTAGCACCCACTTCAGTTTCCAATCTATATTCTCTACAAGGGTGTTTCCATTTTTCAAAATAGCAGTTTTTGCCAATGCCTGAAAGATACCATTTTTCCTGATTTCGAAACAGTTTCGAATCGTTTCTTCGACGTTTTTGCCTAGCTTCAGTGGCTCCAAAATCAAATTATCTTCAATAACACTTTGGCTAAAGAAGTTTTGTACTGCGACTCTTGCACTATCATAATCTTCTCTGGTCCACTGGATATCAGAACTGATGAAGTTGTCAAAATTAGCTTTTTTTGTTTCAACTAAATCGTCGATACATTCATGTAAAAACTAGAAAATGTATTTACTAATTAATAAAGACTTTGTAGTATATGCTAAGTGCATATGTTGAGAAAAATTACCTTCGTTAATAAAGATGTATCCGACACTTTGGATAAAAGACATAACTTATCTAAATCAGCCATAACATGTACTACAAATTGGGGTATGCCTGTTATTTGTCAAATTAATAAAGATTATAAGTTATTTAAATGAAAGGTTAGTTACTATTCTGTGGTTGAAAAGATAATTTTTGATTAACAGTCAGGGTTGCCACTGTTGTCTGCCATTAGATATTTTTTGGAACTAAATTATTTTTCAGATATCAATGACAAAAAGGAGCATATTGTGGGCATACCTTGTTACTTTGTCAATAATCTGATCGAGATCAGACTTCGCTATGACCTTTTAGGAGGAAAGTTCATAATGAGTTCATCTGTGTTTTCAGGGAAGCCAATATATTTTTTTTGAGCTTAAATATCAACCAAAGTGTACACCATGGTTTACTATTTGATATCAACGTCAAATTATAGGTTTATTCTGGTTTCTGCTTCTAACGTTGAGTCCATGGCCTTACAAAGCAAGGATAGCGAAATTCATAATTTACCTACTATCTTTTTACTTTGACATGTGTGCTGCTTCTATACAGTCAAAAAGGTTTCGTTCAAAGCACTCAAGGATATTTTGAAGGATTTTAAGGGTAATGTTTTGTGGCAGTTATCTTCTGACAGTCAAATAAATTCATGTTGTTATGATTCAAAAATGTATAGAGACAGATTATATGATCTATCGAATATTTCATCTAGTTGGCTCTGTAAACAGACATTTCTGTAATAACCAACCCTTCATTAAAAAAAAGGTTTAAACCAAGAGTCTTTCAGAATTGATGTATACTGTTCTGACAAAAAAAATCATTGATTATGTGAGCTAGAAGCAAACTCACCGTTTTCTTGAAAAATCATGACTCTTTTCCACATTTATCGCCTACTGAAGCATGTTCACATTTTAAATTATATTTTATATTTTAAATTATATTTTAAATTATATATATCTCAAAAATAGTTTAATTGTCTGTTTATAGGCTGCATTTTCATTCATTTCTAATGATTCACGACGCCTTATGCTCAGGATGTCCTGTAGTAAACAGTTCTGAAATTCTGTCGGGTACGAAAATGGTGGGACAGAAAGTTAAGGTTAAGGATGATTTTGTTATATTCAGTTTTGACAAATAAATCACGCAAGTTTCAAAAATATTTCCATGTAATATTTTTTATTGAAATTAATTCTCTTGAGAATTGAGAGAGGCCTCTATCATAGGTTGAAGTGAAAAAAAATCTTTGTCTTGTGTGCTCTAGTATATATTCAACTCTTTACTTTGATTTCAGATCGGTCTAATAATGACTTATTGGTTATTGTTACTTCGAAAGATATCCAAAATTTACATATTATAAAACAATTATAGTTGATGATAGGTCTTTCTCAATTCTTGGTAATGGTCTACCTACAGTATATTTTCGGTTTGACTTGGGGTATACGACTTTCTCACATTACCATATTGGCAATACTGGTCAGATGTTTTGTTTGTGAGTTGGTACTGCTGTCTCATAATGGGCTGTTGTTAAAAGACTGTTATACAAGATACAAGACAAGTCACAGAATATTGGGTGGTGTTTGTTAGCCGTTGTGACTTGAGAATTGTGATTGAAGCCGTATTCGGGTTCACTGTTATCAAACTGTCAAATGTAGTTACAGCTTTTCGCTAGTCTAACCTCAATAATTGGCTGGGTTACTATTTTGAATCGTCCTTGTTGTCTTGTTTGTTGTATCTTGGAATCAGAAGTTCTAAGATGGCTGAGTATTTGGCATCAATTTTTGGTACTGAAAAAGACAAGTAAATATAATGATTACATTTCATTAAATATATATTAAATTCAATCTGTATTTTCAGGGTTAACTGCTCTTTCTATTTCAAAATAGGAGCATGTCGACATGGTGATAGGTGTTCCAGAATACATAACAAACCCACATTTTCACAAACTTGCTTACTTCAAAATTTATATGTGAATCCTCAGAATTCTGCTAAGTCTGCCGATGGAAGTCATTGTAAGTAAACTGAATCACTTGTGTAATCCTGTGAATTAATTTAAAACTTTTATTTCAGTGGTTGCCAATGTTTCTGACGAGGAGATGCAAGAACATTATGATAACTTTTTCGAAGACGTATTCGTGGAATGTGAAGACAAGTATGGGGAAATCGAGGAGATGAATGTTTGTGATAATTTGGGAGATCATTTAGTGGGAAATGTTTATATCAAGGTGGGTACCAGATAATTGAACCATTCATTTACCCTGTCCTTTATGATTTGGTTTTTTTATTATACTTACGTACTTTTGTCTGCTAGTCACCAATCCGAAATCAAAACTTGGCGCTCTGGCTTATTTTGAGATTTGGTTTCTACTTTTCCATCGTTATACAAGAAAAATGTGGGAAACTACCGAATAAAAAAGATGAAGAACTAGGAAGTTAAAAAGGTTTATTCTCAAACACCGAATGAAATTAATTTCAGCTTTTCATATATAGGAAGTTACTTGCGACAAATCTTCCAAATGGAAGACGTTACACAGTTAATTATTCAAATCTCAATGTATGAAAATAGTTTAAGAGATTAACATTTAATTGGCGAGGATCTCAACTTCTTATAACTTTTTCATATCAATGCATTTTTTTTATAGTTTCGCCGAGAGGAGGATGCTGACCGTGCTGTGAATGATCTGAACAATCGTTGGTTTGGAGGAAGGCCAGTGTATGCTGAACTTAGTCCTGTAACGGATTTCCGTGAAGCATGCTGTCGTCAGTATGAAATGGGAGAATGTACCAGATCTGGCTTCTGCAATTTCATGCACTTGAAGCCTATTTCCAGGGAATTGAGAAGGTAATCATTCAAAGATGCCAAATTGGTTACTAATTTCATTCTGATAAATTATTGGTTGAAAACATTTTTTGGCTTCTTACCTCTCAGTATTTCTGTTTTTGATGAGATGCTCTCGGAAGTTATATATTTTGACTCTTTTTGACAAAAGTAATTTGATCTCTTCTGGGATAGTTTTTTCACATAAAGAAATTTGCATCTTTTTGATTAATATATTTTTTTGATTTGATTAGAAGTTACTGAAAATTCTACTATGAGTTTATTTGATAATTATTGAAAACTACTGAGGGTCTTTACACAAAACTTTGAGAAATTCATGAAAAGAACATTTTATTGATTTCAATGCTAAGCTGTTCAGAACTTAATCTTTTTTGAAGTCGTATTTTAATTCCGTAGAGTCAACGTAATGTAACATTTCATTCAATAGTTTGCAAATAATGATAAAATTATTGATCTCTTCTCCATTCTAGTACATATAACAGACATATACTCAGTTTTTGTAATACGGGTACTTGATGGATTTATTTTCAATGGTTTCTACATATCGTTTCAACTGATGCCTATTCCAGTTGAGTGTGACCTAGCGAACTGTTATTAGACAATAATGATGAGTCATTAAACTTAGAGATGGACTGTTGCATGGTGTGAAATAAATTATGTATTCTGACATTGTCAATATTCAAGTTATCTATGCATGTCATGAATCCAATCTCTCGAACAAGACTTTTTTATGTGTGAATACTTTTGATTCAGAGGAATCATTTCAGACAAATTATTTTTAGGATCTTCTTTTTTAGATAGCATATAACAGTACATTTTCCTCTTATTTCAGATATTTGTATTCACGCAGAAAGGGTGGTCGTGCTGGAACCCATATTGGTGGTGGAAGACCCCGAACTAGATCACGTTCACCAAAGCGTGCACGCTCTCGCTCAAGAGACAGAAAGGGTTCCAGATCACCAAAACATCGTTCCGGACGTAGTGGACGCTACTAGTATTCCTTTTTTTGTACACTTGAAGATGAAATGACATTTTTAAATTGATGGCAAATAGATTTAAGGTCTGTTTGAGAATAGATGGGCAAATGCTTTTCTATATTTCAACTGTATTCTTTATTGGAAATAAAATTCACATATAATACTTGAGTCATGACTAGTTTTCCAGGAGTTTATATGAATTTTGAAAATGAGGTTTTGAGTGCGACTTATCATGAGATGAATTAATATTTTCGTTTGTGCAAGAAATAACATTTTCTTCTCGTATGCCACTCAACCAACAAAAAGTTTTTTACTTGGCATGAAATTTAGGTTTAATATTGGTATTTACAGAAATTAACTAAATAAAAAATGTATTATTTCATTAAAAAAAATTGCTTTTATTGTTATTATTTTTTTACAAACACACTCCACTGAATCATGCCAACACTATTTGGCATTTGGAAATTGGGTTCAGACACTGTTACTATATTCCTATTAAATAATATACAGGGAATCCCAAGTTCAGTGGACCACTCAACATATATCATAAAGGGTCTAAAAACCTCGTCTGCCAAAGATGTGTTTGAGTTGAACAGTATAATTATAAAACTGATCAGTGATTTTATCATTGAGCCCTTAACACATCTAATTAATTTTTTTATTGCGCATAACACCTTCCCGGAAGTTTTCAAACTCTCCCAGATATCTCCAATATTTAAAAAAAGGTAACCATGATGATGCTAATAGCTATCGTCCCATCTCTATAATACCCATCCTAGCAAAAATTTTTGAGATAGTATTAAAA
>WOGO01006138.1:0-11956 GCA_015342085.1 Leptinotarsa defecta
AAAGCTTCAATGTTAAATAATAAATAATAAAATAGGAGGCTACCCATTCATTAGCCACTCCTCGTCACAGTCAACTGTGTCAAAAGCCCTGGTTGAATCAAAGAATAATCCGATTGGATATTTTTTATTATTGAGATTATTGTAGATGTTACCACATAATTCATAAATTGCAGATGATGTTGATCATGACCATATAAGGGAGGCATATTCCAGCCGAGATTTGACGTATGCATTGAAAAGAGTTAAAAAACTGTCTCTGTTACGAAAGTGCTTACAGTTACGATAAATGAGCCCTAGCATCTGTTTGGCTGAGCATGTTATTGTGTCATAGTGGATGGAGAAACTCAGTTTAGGTTCAAATGTGATACCAAGATCCCTTTGATGAGTGCTTATTTGAAGAGGTGTGTTATTTATGCAGGAATCATGAGAAACAACATTATGTTTAAGGGTGTATTTTGAGTATTTACATTTGTTTGTAATGAGGGAAAGTTTATATTCGGTACACCAATTGTACCGACAAAATAATTCTTTCCAAGTCTACATTCCGTATGTAATTGGCTTGTTAGATTATGTTTCTATTTCGTATAATCAAGTACAATTTTTTGTGAATTATCTATTTGCAGTTTTTGCATACGTTGATTCCCAAGATTTCACTATATTCTTTGAGTGAAAACTTATTTTGGTAGAAATTTCAAACTGTTCAATATGTGAATATCTTTTCGAGAAGTGAAGAAACTGAAACATGGTCCGCGTTGGACGAAGTCACTTTAACTGTTTTGGTATTTTCATGCTTTCCAATAAAATATGAGAAACTTATTCGAGTGATGACCTATTCATTTTGTAGAAATCCATATTAAATACAGGATAGAGAAAATAATGTTTGTTTGATATCTACTAAGTTTTCTTTGTTTCAACCGGTTTCAGTTTGTTAAATTTGAGTTAACATAACGAAATCGGCTCAAACAAATGAAAAACATACAAAAAATCAGACAAAAGTTTATTTATCCCATATTAAAAAATGAGAAAGCCTCAGAAAAAGTCTGGATTGAATCATAAACAAAGGACAGCCCTGTCTAACCGATCTTTCTATTCGAAATCTTTTCGTTAAAAACCATTTGACATTATTGAATGATATCACCAAAAAGCTGTTGGATATTGGAATACAATTCCAACATAACATTGTTTCTCTCGCTTACTCAGTCGTTCCAGATTATACAATCGGCCTCTTTCGTCACCTTGATATCATCTTCAATTATGTTTTTCTCCATATCTTACACAGCGCCGGAGAAAACTAACCTCAAACGTCGCTGGATGTCGAAATGTGATAATTATTCAACCTACGATAACAAGTGTAATTAAACATATCTTTGGGTAAATTACAGCGTACACAGTTCTTTCTTGACAGCCGAGATTTGCATGACTAATAATAATCCGTATATAATTGAAACGGACCCTGCAATTAAACCTTGATAAATATTCATAAAAGTTTCATGTATTAGTTGTTTATAAAAACATTCATCTTGAAAGTGCGACCGCTCCGATTTCGGAATCGCACTGCACGAACGATTCTAATGGATTTTTTTCAAACTGATAATGTCCTGGGGCGGTTAAAAAAAGTTTTCCGGGAGGTCATTTCGAAGGTTCCATGTCTTACTTGAATCTAGGAGCGGTCAAACTAAAAGTTGGTTGTCTTGAACTCTTTTCTTTTTTCTATCAAAATATTGTCTTTTTTTATTCAAACATTGCCTTGTTTTGTAGAAACATTATCTTCTTTTCATAAAAACATTGTATTTTTTTATAAAAACGTTGTTATGTTTTTATAAAAACTTTATCATTTTTCATAAAAGCATTATTTTTTTCATAAAAATATTCATCTTGAAAGTGTAATCATCTCGATTTTGGGAACGCGCTAAAGGAACGATCCTAATGGATTTTTTTGAAACAGATAATGTCTTGGGGCGGTTAAAAAAACATTTTTTGGAAAGTCATTTCGAAGGTTCTATGTCTTACTTGAATCTAGGAGCGATCATACTGAGAGTTAGTTGTCTAGAATTCATTTTTTCAATCAAAAAATTGTCTTTTTTTATTCAAAGATTGCCTTGTTATATTTTTTTATAAAAACATTGTATTTTTTATAAAAACATTGTTATGTTTTTATTAAAACTTCATCTATTCTCATAAAAGCATTGTCTTTTTCATTTTATGATTCATCTTGAGAGTGCAACCATCTTAATTTTGGAAACGCACTGCAGGAACGATTTTAATGGACTTTTTTGAAACAGATAATGTCCTGGGATAAAAATGTTTTTCAGGAGGTCATTTCGAAGGTTCCATGACTTACCTGAATCTAGGAGAGATCAAACTTAAAATCGGTTGTCTTGAAATTTTTTTGTCTTTTTTCTATCAAAAATTTTTCTTTTTTAATTCAAACATTGTCTTGTTTCGTTAAAACATTGTTATGTTTTTATAAAAACTTTGTCTTTTTTCATAAAAACATTGTCTTTTTCATAAAAATATTCATCTTGAAAGTGCAATCATTTTATAAAATAATTGTCTTTCATCATGAAAAATTATATTTTTTATAAAAATCATCCATCTTGAAAGTGCAATTGCCTCTAGTTTTATGAATTTAGATTCATTTAAGGAGCTTTTTTTATTCAATTACTCTTATGGCAATGTAAGTTCCGGCATATTCTTAGCCATTCAGCAGATCATATACTTTCATTGTTGAAAATGTCAACATGAACTAAAAATAACGAAATTACAAATATTCTCTCAAAGAACTGAACAATAATATGAAATCATGAGTCAATCAATGCAAAAATATGGCATCTAACATTGTGGAGTTTTATAAATTGGATTTTCGAGACAAAAATATATTTCAATGCCCTCTGAAGCATACTTCAACAATTCTAAATCAGAAAAAAATATAGCCACCAATTGTTTATAAGAATATTGAATTTATAATCTTGTACATTAGAATAACATCTCTAACATGGGATACTTCAACAAAAAAGAACATTTTGTAATTTATCACAATATTTTTTTTACATATCCCATATCCCTTATGTACGTTGAAAGAAATGTTCAAACTAGGCCATTCATATTCATTCGTTCAAATTTCTCGCAACTTTCACATTCATAAATTCCACCCATTTTTACACTGTGATTATTCTGAAAATTGTATTTTATTGTTTTCAATATCAAAATGTGATGTCATAAAACACATAAAGGTATACGCATTATAATCATATTCTATTCTTCAAGTTTCTTTACCAAAAAAAATTTCTTCAGCTTTTCTTTGTTGACTCTAATGAAGTAAGAACTAAATAGATGTGACGTAGTTAAATTTTTATGTCTTAAATCATTCGAATAATTGAAAAATTCTTGAAATCAATAGATTGTTTTTCAAACAAATCACCAGCCTTCAGAAAACTAACAAGTTGTTGTTTTCTTTGTGCGCCACTGCATTCACTCCTGCTTTTTTTTTAAAGATCTTAATGAAGCCTTTCTATATCTCTCGTAGAAAATTATAGCTTGCACAAATTATATGTTATGTCTCATCTGCGTTTCTTATTTTTGTGAGAAAAAGTCTGAACGCACAGATTTAGTTCTCCGAAGAATAGTTTTCTAGGTTTCCGTTCTTTCGCCCGTTGAAGTCTTCTCGTTTAACAGCAAAACTTGCACCTCCACCAAATTGTTGAAAACGATTCAGATGCGTCAACATTATTCCTGCAATGTTGATAGATATTCAAGAACAGTGAGCCATGAAGGTTTATGTTATTGATCCAATTCAAAGAAAAACAAATGCAATAGTTCTATATCATATGGGTTTAAAAAATAATTCATACGTTGCTGAATTCACTGGTATCATTTATTTATTTTTTGTCTAAAAATATCTATGAATTTCTCTAGTACTGTGGTAGTCTCTTCTTCACTTCAGAAATTCTTTTTTCTTTTTTTCCACATTAAGTCTGTTGTGTCTATATCCAATTGGAGTCTAACGGAACATGTGATTACCTCAATGGCTTTGCCTTCATGTGCGGTTTTACCACAACTCGGGAGTTATAATCCAAAATGATTATATGAATCGGTCATTTGTCCCCGGGCAAATAATTACAAATGCATATGATTCATTGTTTTTCACAATCATCAACCGAAAGTACGTTTTTCTGGTAATCATATAAAGAGTAACTTAATACAGGATGAAGAAGATAACCTTTGTATGATTTCTACTACGATTTTTATTTGTTAAACCATTTTCAGTTAACTTCCTTCATGTGCATATCTTCAAGTTTCTTTAAGGACCAATCCTAGCAAGTATTCCAGTATACAGAACCTTTTTTGTAAAAAATTCGATTCAATTCTTTTCCCGATATTCGTACAAAGTCAGCCAAATTGGACACTTTTAAAGAGAAACTGGTGTTTGTGTCTGGAGTTCAAATTTTATGACAAACTTAATGGTGAAAACCGCATATCGATATCTATTATCGTTTCTGAGTTACAGCATGTTTATAGAAACTGTTCATTTTCAAAAAGTTGCTATAAGTTTTTTTCTGTCGAAAATTTCTTGGAGATGAAGTTTAAAATATTTTATCAATACGTAAGAAAGGTATGGCATACACCTTCTTACACAACAATGGAACAAAAATACCGACTCTCAACTATATCGAATTAATCCAACCCTTGTTGAAATGAAGAATGTACAACCTTTTTCCCGAGCACATTTCCTTGTAGCTAATTACATGTTTCTCCGTCTTAATGAAGGGTTGCCGCTGAATGGATTTTAATAACATCGCTAGGACGTTCGTGGTTGGAAAGGGTGGTAAAATTATTTTCTAATCTACCAGAATATGAAAAAATTCTGACCAGTAGACTGACCCTTTGTCGTAGCATATGACAAGATATTCAAAAGGTGTGAACCAGGTAAACAGTGAAAACATGTTTGAAGTGGTGAAATATTTTTTTTATTTGTTGACAATTGAAAGGTAAGTATTCTTACAATTTTCATCTGAATACCTATACGAAAAAAAGTACATTTTAGTTATATACAAAGAAATAATGCCGCTACGAATTAGTTCTACGTTATTTGTACGTTAACTGTACGTAAAATAGTCAAAAACAATCCTTATGAACGCAAGACGCGATTTGATGTTGGATTACCAAAACCTTTAGATGTTTATCTGATAAAATCATTAAAAAAAATATACGACTGTTACAAAAGCAATGAGATTCCTACAATTGAAATCATAAGGAAGAAATTGAATATTTACGGTCATAACGTGAGCTGCTGTGACAAAACTCTTCAGAATTGGATAAAGAAACTAGGATTCACAAACAAACGTCAAGCAGTTATGAAAAGCAGAAGAATAGTGGAATTGCGTAACAAATACTTAGAATGAATAACTAAATATAAACAAGAACAACGGCAAATTTTCTATTTGGATGAAACTTGGTATGACACTCACGACACAGTTACGAAATTGTGGACTGATGGTTCGAGAATGTGTACACCTAACATGTCTGCAAACAAACGATCGCGACTAATCATTGTGCATTGCAAAGGAAGTAAAATATGGGTTCCGAATTCTTTGAAATTATGTGAAAGAAAAACTTGAGGACTGCAATGTTGACTATCATAGGAACATGGAAGCTAATATTTTTGGGGAATGGTTCAAAAACACATTGATCCCAAATTTTGATGCGAATAGTGTAATTAATAGTTCTTGACAACGTTTCCTATCATTCGCGACAGCTCGTAAAAGTACCGAATAAAAATTCGAGGAAAGATGAAATACAAAGTTGTTCAATGGATAACAATTTGTATTTTGAAGATAACTATACCAAAAACCAACTACCTACTGGAAGTTTCACAGGCAAAATCATTTGAAAAAGTGTTTGCCTTTGAGAGTATTGCTGAAAAGTGTGGACACACCATATTGAGACTTCCATTCTTGTGTTTTCTATCCCATCGAGTTGATTTGGCGAAAATTGAAACAAAGCATCAGGCGTAAAAATGATTTTCAAAAATTTGATAAGAAGGTGATGGAGCTAGTTGAAGAAGAAGTATCTAATATTACCGAAGAAGACTGGCAGAAAAGGATTAAAAAAGTAATTTTAGTTGAAAAAGACTATACGGAGATTGGAGAGTTCTATATTAATGGTGGAAATAAATTCATTATTGATTTAAATGACGACAGTGATAGTGAAACGGAGAATATGAAAGAGTAATTATCAGAAGCTTTCGAAGAAAGTTGGTGGAGTGTTTTTGAAACGATCGCGAGTAAGTAGTTAGGTTAGGTTAGGTCACAAGTGAGTGGGTCCATTTGACACCCCCACCGCAACCCGCAAGGATTTATTGTGGTTCACACCTATTCAAATGCGAGTAAATAGTATTCTCATATCTATATCTCATATCTATATCTATATATGATGAAGAAATGCCATCAAAGACACAAGAACTAATGGATAAGTAATCAGAATTTAAGATAAGGTATATAAGAATAACAAGATTTATGTATTTAAAAATATTATAATGAATAACGTTGTCAATATAGAGTATTTGAATTCATTCGCACAATTTCAAGCATGATTTTTTTGAAATGAAATGCCTAACAGTCACATGCATATTTACATGAGATTTTCTATGACATAAATTCAATTAGGATTTAATGAATTAGCTTTTTTACTGAAAAATTTGCAACAGTTACATTTTTTATATAAAATCCTCTCTAAATCCTATCTTCAATATTCAGAAAATTAACTATTATCCCATGTTTTATTATATTTTATGTGTTTTATGATTTGAATTTTTTTGTTCATCAATGTAACATGGAATCATACATTAATCAAGAAATTAAAATTGAAATTTTCACAACTATCTCTAAATTTTACATAATGATAAAAAAAAATAATTCTAGTTTTATAATTTTATTTGCATTTTTGCAATAGTCATGTATTTTTTCACACCATCCAAAAGTAGATATTTCAAAGAACAAGAAGCATACCCGTTTAAAACATATATTTTGACGTGAGAATTTTCGATTGAAAATATAGGGTACTTTTTGAGGTTACGTGAAAAAAATGTTGATACAAAAGTTTTAGGACTTGTAGTTTCGTCGGAAATCATGATAAACCGTTTTTACACTTGAAAACCCACCCCTTCCACTTCCCGGCCTTAGATCGCCCTGAATATTACTTCTTCCCAAATTTTCGTAATTTTATTCGTTCTCCAATTGGTTTTACGTTATTACATTTTTTGTATCAACAATTATCGGCATTGGTCCCCAAAATTTGATCAAATAACGTTTTGTTGTAAGATTTTACTGAATTTCATCACAATACACGTTTCGCTATACAGTAGCACGCTCAGGCGTAATAATATTACTAAGTCCTACCCAATTAGAGCTTTTTATGAATCAACAAAATTGGTGAATTTCGAAACACACCCTCGTAAAGACCTGCGTTATTTGACATTTAGCGACATAAAATCTTCATTGTCAATCTGACAGTTGCCTTTAAATAAAGCTCTCGTGGCGCATCAGTATGTCGAAGAATATCCACCAATGTCGGCTCAGCGTCGAGACATGCTTCGCCCCCCTTCATCCCAGGAGGTACCTCAGCGACTTACTCCGCAGAAAAATCCTAAAATACCTTGTCTTGGACCTGGAGGACAGAAAGTGCAAGAACTTCTTCAATAACACCAGATCGATGAGGTACGAGATGAAAAGACACATCAACAGCCCTCATCGCTTCATCATCCACCCATTCAGTAAGGCAGGCGGCTTCCTGGAGGTTTTCTTCTTCTTTCTCATATGCATCAGGTATGCGACTTTGGCAATAGCGTACAGCAAAGATTTCGTGACGATGGAACTTGTAGTGAACTTGTTATGGTTATTTTGCATGCTGTTCCAATTTCGTACCGGATTCGTGGTGTATAGCACAAAGGAGATCTGTATCGAACCCAAACGGATAGCTTTGCACTACTTCGAGACTTACTTCGTTTTCGACATGATCGTGCTGATGAAGACTCCGCTGAGAGAGTGCACGAGCAACCCCTCTTTCCACTCTCTGCTGGTTTTGCTAGCTATTATATCGTACTTTGCGAGGTTCAGAACGATCAAGGCCTTCCTCAGCGACGTTTTGATGTACTTCGGGATAAACAGGTTCCTGTCCTTCTTCATCTACGAGATGGTCAAACTCATCATCCTCCTGCACATGATAAACTGCATATTCGTCGTCCTTCCGGATTACATCCAGCACTTGGAGCTTGTCGATATCTCCTTAGAGGAAAAGAAACGCTTTCGGCGATTCGATGCCTATTGCCACAGTATTCTTCTTGTTGTGTGCTACTTCTTCGGGGCGGATTACGACATGGAAACGGTGGAACCGGTGCAAAACGTGGTTCTGTTCTCTTTATCCTTCGTGGGGCGGCTGTACACCCTTGCGCTGTTAGCACGTGTCTTGGGAATTTTCGGTCTGCCGAACATATCCGACAGCAAATTTGAACAGCAAATGGCGGTTCTGCGGACCTACGTGAGGTCCTTGCAAATCCCGGAGAATCTACAGAAAAGGATAGTAGCAAGCTTCGAGAAGATGTCGAAGAAGCAGTATTTTGACGAGCTGGAAATAACTTCAACGCTGACGGACAATCTGAAGACGGAGCTGTTTCTGTACGGAGCTAGATCGCTCATCGCGAAACACCCAATACTGCAAAAAATCCCCAGGAAAGATCTGATATCGCTGATCGCCCTCATGAAATCCAGGATGTTTCTCTGTAATGACGTTATCGCCATGGCGGACGACCAAATCAAGTACACGTACTTCATTGCTTCGGGCACTGTAGCCGGATACAACCTGGACGGCCAGGAATTCATGCATTTGGAAGGAGGTGACGAGTTCGGAATCACCTGGTTGCTTTACACGCACAGCACAAAGAGTATAATGACTTGGATAGCGCTGGAGACGACCGAGGTGTACTGTGTGACTCGAGAGGATCTCGCCCGGTTTTTCAACTTCCATCCCGAAGTTGGGGACTATTTCAAAGAGAAGGCGGAGGAGAGGTTCCGCAACTTCTATTCGAGCAGGGGAGAATGGCATCTCCAGGAGGAAACGGTCACTGAGGCGTTGAGGCAAGGAAAGATCCTGGAAACGCAAAGGTTGAGATTGTTCTCTTTAGGTTAGGTTCTCTTTAGATTAGATTTCGTTTAGTAGATAACTACGTGATGATTGGAGATTATAAGTATTCACTGTTTGATAATGTATGATTAAAGTGTTCAGTTATGAGATTACATTACTCAATTCAAAAGTTCTTTCAAAACAGTTCCACAAACCAGTTTTTTGAATCATACTCTTCATCGTTTATAATTGAAATTGATGGATAAAGTAAAAGTGAGCTATTTGAGTGGTCTTTGATGTCGACTCGAGTGGATTTTCTGTTCTGTTACGGAAGATGTGATCGGGCGAGGCGAACGGAAGTTGAGAGGGAGGTATAAGTAGGTAAAGGTAGAAAGAGAGAGAGTTACGTTTCGTATATTACTGTAAGGCAAGAGAGATGCGAGCACACATCTAGGATCGAGTAGGCTCTGAAAAACTATCATACTTTGCCACTAACTTAAGAAGGAGAATTCAGTGTTGATTTCGCGTCCGAAGATGGACAACTCTTGGTAAATTTTCTACAAGATAAATTAGAACTACAAATTAATAATAACCGAAATGAGCCTACCACAAAACATGGAACAACAATAAATAGACAACATCCTGTATACGACAGTTCATTTTGAAAGTCTGTAATATTACGAATTACACAAAAATGGTGTTAATCACGGTTAATTTTTTGAAGAGTGAAATAATTTTCAAAGTTTTTGGTGCAAAGTTATTTTTGTTTTTTGTTAACACCGAAAATTACTCAAAATTATACTGTATTGTAACAAGAACTTAATATTCAATATCAAATCAAACAACATTAAAATAAAATAGGTACTTGCGAACATACTCATTAATTTTCTGGAGGTTTATTTTGTCCAAAATAATTCTCCAAAATAATCTCCAGAAAATGAGTTTGCTCCAAAATACCTACTTTATTTTAATGTTTTGTGATTTGATATCATTGGATAATAAGTTCTTGTTACTATACTGCACAATTTTGAGTAATTTTCAGTGCTGACAAAAAATAAAAATAACTTTGCACCAAAAACTTTGAAAATTATTTTACTTTTCAAAAAAATTTACCGTGGTTAACACCATAGTTGTGTGATTTGTAATATTTCAGGCTTTTAAAATGAACCGTCGTATACAGGATGCTGTCTATTTATCGTTTTAACAAATTTTCATTTTTCGTAGTCCTTTAAAAAAAATGGGAAAAAAATAAAAGTCCATTCAGATGGCCATTACTTCAAATCTAGATGTATTTTTTAATGATGAACAACTTTTCAAAATAACATTTCCCGAGATTTTTCAAAATAAGAGTACTTTACTCTCGTCTCATAAATTACTTGTGTTCAGTTTCAGGGAATGCACAAACTTTCATCAAGAATGAATTTTTGTTGAAAAATCCTTAATAAATAAGTTTCCCATATGGTGGGGATGACACTGTATATATATACAAGGTGGCCCATCACATTCGCCTGGGTATTTCTACGATAAATGAAGAAAGTTAGGAAAAAATTTCCAGCACAGGTATATGTGGGTCCATCAGGAGCATATTCCAAAATTATTTAGAAATATACAGGGTGACTCCCAAAAAAGTTACATACCAAAGTTATATTTTTTCTTATGGAACACCCTATATTTTTTTATATTTTTAGATACTATAGACAAAATAAAGTGAGTTACTATTAACTTTACTAAACTTAAAACTGACCGTACCTGAGAAATTTCGAGAAACTTAAAAATACAGACCAAATTTTAAAAACTGTTTTCACCCCGTAACGTGTAATGAGCTGCTCGTGATTAAATGTACTGCTTAGCTCAAAGGTTAAATTTGATTACCACATTAAATTTTTAATGCAATATTATTCCGAGTGGCGAAAAAAATTGCCTCAAAATTTGGACACTCATTTAATTAAATACACGTGTGTATGAAACTTGGTACACTATTTGATTGACGAATGAACTCTACTATTATTATTATTATTATTATTATCAACCAATATAAATATTCAATGACAGCAAAAAAATTGCAGCTAGTTTACATCATCAGATGCTTATCACAGGTGCTTTCGCATAAAAATGAGATGTACGGGCCACGTTAAAGCAACACTTTTCACGTAATCTGCCATCGATGTAATAATTATTATTGGACGAGAATCGGTGATAAACTTAATATAGATTTCTTTGATTACCGGAGTCAGAGGTATCAGCTGCTGCGGTTCGTTATTTTGGCAACTGCCATTCTGTAATGACACCTGCCTTTCAGATATATCCATCCGCGAACTTGCCAATTATTAATATCAAATAATTATGAGACCGAGGCCTAATTGGAATAAATGTTTTAATATTAAACCACGTTTTTCAAGTCTCTCAAGCAGGAAACAGATTCAGACAGCAACGAACGGCTTGATGCGACATTTGAAATATATCGAAATTTCAGTCGGAAAAAATGTATTAATTAACAATATAATTTTTTGAATTAGATTCGAATGTTTGAGTGATACCAATGACGTGATTGTTCCGATATCCGTTTTGATCAAATTATCCCTGTTTTGAGCAGAATTTAGTACACAAATTGGAGATAAGTTTTCGACTTTTTTCAAAATTACTGGTATCCACTTGTGTGTAGAGGGTTGCCTTTTATATTTCGGGATAAGAGAACAAAAACAAATCGAAAATCACTTTATTGATTTTCAAAATATTCCCCATGAGGATCTATACACTTTTACATGCGTTTGAACCAATTGTCGAAGCACTTTTGCCACTCTGATTGAGGTATCTCCAAAACATGCATTCTAAATGCAGC
>WOGO01006139.1:0-11956 GCA_015342085.1 Leptinotarsa defecta
TCGAAGAGAATAAACGCTTTTTGAGTCTTATGTGAAATCGATTTTCTTTTTAAAAACTAAGTTCTCGATTTCCAATACATAATTCTCGAAAGCATTGCAGACCACTCGGACAATATCTCACTCCTAATGATACATCTCTCATACAGATATCTACTCGATCCATCAACCTTTTAATGTAACTCGAAATACCATCGTGTTCAAACCGACCCGCTTTTGTTTTGTCAAAGACTCTTGACGCGAGAAATGAGACTGACAAATGTGCGCTTAGCGTCTCAATAAATGAAATGCCGAAGAACACTGGATCTCGTTATAATATAAATAATCAAGAGTACTATAGATAGAGTGTTTTCGTCAAAATATATCACATAGGAGTATGTCTGAATGATATACCATGGCATTTCTATCCATCTTGATGTCAGTTCAGCAGAGAGTGTATTTCCAAATTATTGGAAAAAAACGTAATATCATTTTCTCAGCTAAGTGCCAGCTCCTTTAGAATTTCTCTAATCTATCTTCATCCTACAGTGTCTGTCGAAAGTAGTTCATGGAGGACCAAAAGTGTAGCTTCATGAATAAATACCAATTCATTGCCTCCATATTTCACACCACAACACAGCACAAATATAGCTTTATTTTCTTTTCTATATGGATGTTATTATGATAATTTAGATAAATAATGAAATAATGAATTAAACCACCTATTTGAGTATGTATCCCATATTACTTTGCAAAATGAATGGGAATAGAGGCAGGAATATATACGGATTCTCGATACAGGGTGATAATATACTCATATATAACACATTTCTTACTTATATCACAAATGAGAGGTGAAAGACACAAAACATTATCAATACCCTAAACGTTCTGGAGATTTAAGTCGCCTCTTTGTTTTCAGTATGCGATCGTTATACTCGAAGTCTTTGTTACCTTCATCACGTTATCGCCGTATCCATTTATATTATCATTACGATCAATATTTACAGTATTTATAAGTAAGTAAGTCTGATCGACAAATATTATCGACATTTGACATCACTTGTATTTTCAGGCGTATAATATCTTTCAAGTTGATTTGAATGGTCTCCATATCATTCTCTGAGAGGTTCGAACAATGAATGTTCGTTTTCCAATAACGTACAATATAATATCTTGACATCACTCATCCAAACTCTATCGTTTGCCTCGAAACTTTTACTTTTTTCCTCAATTTTTTTTTCCTGCGGATACTACATGGAGTAGATGGCAAAAATAATTCAAATCTACAACAATGAATCGTCCTAGCAACAATTTTGCAGGTGCTTCTCCGGTTGTTCTTTGCAGAGTGATTCTGTAATGAAACAAGAATCGATTCATCATTAGATTGAAATCGATATTATTTTCACCGTCGTGTATGACTTTCAAATTGCTTTTCTCATTGCCCCTTACTATCCTGCCATTAGTGGCAGGATGGTCAGGGACGTCGGTAATGGTTTCGAGAAAACATTGAAAACTTTCAGACAAGAATGTTGTGCCATTGTCCGTACACAGTTGAAATGGTAAACCAAATCTTGCGAACAGTTCCCTAAACATTTCTACTGTAGTGGTAGCTGTAATATTCACTATAAAGCATTAAATCCACTTTGTCGTGGCATTTTGTATGACATCAAAATTTTTACCAAGAACTGGACCAAAAAAATCGGCACAGATACTAGTCCAGGGTTCCTTCGTGCAATCCTAAGTGACAAGAAGGGATAATTATTGCCATGTATCCTCACAAGAGTCACAAGTTTTTACAATTGACTCAATTTCAATGTTCATCGAGGGCCACCAAAAATATGAACATGCTAAACCCTTTATTTCGACAAGTCCCATGTGTTAACTATGCAGTTCTTTCAGAATAGTCTCCCTATTTTTATTTGGTACAATCTTTGCCGGTGGTTCGTTGCAAACATTGGCTACAGTATTGGCTGCAAGTGTTGAAAAAACTATTACAATCCGAAAAGTATTACCACCACTGCCTTCTCTATCTGTGAATATTTCAGTTCAGTGCAATTGAGCAAACGAGAGACAAATGCTATAAGTCTCTCCTTATTATTATTATAAGAGTGACTGATTGTTGCATCGAGTACAAATTGGGACGCATCACCTGCCAGTTTAACAGTTTGATGAGGGTCAAAATGAGTCAAAACTGAAGCAGACATAAGGAATTGTGGTACTCTTTTGAATGCAATATCGCATTCTTCCGATCACACCCACTTTTGGTGTCTTTCTTTAATAAACTGCACAAAGAGTAGCTTAAGCGTATCTGAATTATTCGGTGGAAAATTGCAGTAAAACTTCAACACACTCAAAAAAGACTTGAGCTCAATTATATTTTTCGGAGTCGAAATGAATTTCATTGCTAAAATTCGCTCTTCAGAGGTATGAATTATCTCTTTATCAATCACATGACCCAAGTAGGTAACAGAGTTTTTCAATAAAAACATTTTTCTTTCTTCACTTTCAACCCACATTTTTGTAGCCGACAATAAACTTCTTCCAAAATGTCAAAATGTTGTTGGTCATTTTTCCGGTTACGAGAATATTGTCCAGAAACCAAATGACTGCAGGCCTTTTATCCATTATATTATGGATAATATCAGGCGCGCTGACAATGCCATACACCATACAAAAAAACCCTTATGTGTAGCTATGGTGACCAATTTCTGAGATTCTTCAGGCAAAACCACTTGCTGATAAGCCTTACTCCTATTCTCTCACAACTCTCCAATTGTGAAAATAAATAATCTATGCGTGGCAAACGAAAGTGCTGAATAATCAGGTGAGGATACAAAGTAATTTTGAAGTCGCCACACAGTTTCAATTCCTCAGTTGATTCAAGAATCGGTGGAATAGGTGTTGCCCATTCCGAGAATTCAGCGGGAACAAAAACATTATTTTCGATTAACCTAACAAGTTCCTTTTTAATAAATTGATGTAGCTTTTACTACGTGGTAGAAAATCATAATGAAGAAAAGTGAATTGTAACTCTTTATGTTTTTTACCACTTTCATTTGTAACTAACGTTACTGCAGTTTCGTCCTATAAGGACATTTTCAAATTGTATAAGTAACTGCAGTAACGTTAGTTACAAATAAAAGTGGTAAAAAACATATAAAGTTTCATTTCTCTTTTCTTCATTAATTAATCAATCGATTATAAAAAATTAAATCTTCTTGAGCATTTTTTTTAAATTATTTTTTTCATAAATACAAGTATTCTACTTAAAAACATACACTTATTTATTTGCATGCTATTACCTGAGCTTTTCAATTAATTGAGTTCAATGATAAAAAAAATTAAATATTTTTTTGTCAGATTAGGCGAATCCCTCTAGATAATCGTCAGATTATGAGACAGCATATCTAAAACAGAAAGATGAACCATATATATCTTAATCTGACGCGCTTGAGTATTTCAAAATGATAATTTTTTTTTGGATATTATAATAATGGCCGCGAGTTTGCATCAGATCGAAGTCGTCAGATTATTGAATGAGAGCTTTTTTGATGCACTCAACACCCCCTTAGAAAATTTGACGCGTTCGATTAATTTTTTTTTCATTTTTAACCCTTACGTTCAACCACCCACATCATTCAAACGATTAGATTAACATACCAACATTATTACAAATACGTAGCACATTGATGGTATCAATATCTGACGCGCTCGAGTATGTCCATGTAACAGTTTTTTTTACATATTTAATAATCTATAGCAGCTTCCCCCACTGATGAAAAGGTATATATTATATAACATTTTTTTCTCCTTATCATCTAAGCTTTGCAACCTAATAGGTCTCTATGAGGCTCGAGTGAATCCCCATTTTGCATCGTGGGCTACCCTGCTATTGCACTTATCCCCTTATGACTTCTTTCTGTTATCAGATGTGTAAAAAATGTTGTGTTATGAAATCTGGACCTAGCCTTTTTGAAATATTAATTTTTGAGGAACGACTTCGAAGTAAAAGCAACGTGTTGAAAATTGTATCAAAGCGAAATAGAGAAATATTTTCAAAAACAGGAAATCTATTATTTATTCTGCTTCTTGTACTTTTTTTGAAGTAAATTTCCTTTCAGTCATGAATTGTAATATTGGACACTACTCACGTCATGGCTTGATATATGGATTCTATTCCGTATCGCATGGCGAATTCGTCAACGATTTCTTCGGCGGCGTCGTGAAAATACACCTTCCAAGCGTCGTCACCCTTATTCTCCGGCAGAGTCACCACCCCATTATTTTGTTCGCATAAATAATGGAATAGGTTTTCGTGGAGACAGGTGTACTGGACGTGGTAGGGCGCCACCTTTTCCTCTCCCTTTATTTCTACCGATATGTGGAGACGGATGGCTCCTGATACCGCCGACTTATCTGTTCTTTTTTCCAAGTTGTACCAGACGTCCATTTCACCGGATAATGTGCGTACCTATAAGAGTAAGTAATAAGAAAATATAAATATTTCAGATATGAAATAAGTTGTAGCCAAAATCTATGAATTTAAGTGAGACAATTGTGAGCACGTTAGAGACTGAACGTTTCAAAGTAGGAGAAAACAGCCGATTCTGGGCATCGCCCTACCACTATGACATCATTAATAGCATTATCCTTGACTGACGTCACATGACCTTGAACTATAGCGATGTCATACGACCTCAAATAGTGGATTGGCCTTGAGATTCGAGAATGTCTTAGATAAGTGTTCTTGAGTTTTGATATTGAAGGACTCCTGAGATTTTATCTTGAAGGAAGTCCTTCAGCTGTGTGCATGACATATGACATTGAACGTGGGATCCGACTTCGAACATGGAATATGACCTTGAGATTAGGGAGCTAGATTGTATACATGGTAAAGTCGGGGTTTGACATTGTCCTCCGTGTGTACTCTGTACAAAAATGTACAGAGTAAACGAAAGTCAATACGCCACAAAGTATATCAGAAATATTTTCTGAATGCAATTGACATTGGCAATTTACACGTATCAGAAAAGATATAAAATGAGTTCTTCATATTCGAGCTTGCATGTGGTGAAGGAAAATCATTATTTCCGCTTAATGAAATTCTGTGACCTGTCTTATCAAGAAACCATACATCCTGTTGACCAACGGAATAATTTTGTTCGAAGGGGTTTAGCTTTTGATGAAACATAAGGTTAAGACCTTTCATTTATTTATTTCGTTCTGGAGGAATTCAATTCCTTGAAGAAAAACATTGCGGAACATTCAGTGATTTTGAAATGAGAGTGATTCGTGGAACATCGGTTGAAACCTTTTGTAATATATTTCTGCAATGTTTAAAAAATTTCTACGAATTTAAAGACAATAAAATCTTTCAGATCGTCAGCATATGATAATTTAGGAGACTTCATGAGCCGTTGAGAGTAATTAAGAAATAGCAGTACCACAGTAGTAGACGTAACGTCAGATATAAAAACTGGCACACCACGACCAGAAACCCCCAACAATAGCTTTGACACAGGTTAGTATTTGAAATGGTGATATTCAGCCGATCATGCATTGTGTGTAGAACTTCAGCTCAATGTATTGAGATTAACTAGTTCAAAACCAAGTTTGGAGATTTGCCCTACACTAGCCAACATATTAACAGATCAGAGTGTTTATATGTTTTTGGATTTATTTCTGTTCAATTCCCTGATATGAAAAGTTTTGTTTCTTGTGATATATAAAAGAAGTAGTATAATAGTGTCAAAGTACATGTAGTGAAAATAATTGAAATACAATCTGGTCAATTACATTATATATTTTACCTCAATAATTGTTTGTCCCAAGAAATCGTCCGACTCTCTTGTTAGTTTCTGCCGTAGTTTACTTTTCAAGTCATTATCTTCATCCCACACTCGGACCTTGATTCTGTCTGACGAATTATGGCATTCACTGCAACGATTGAAATTATCAAAGAGACGGGTAGTTCTCAGTAGTCTTGTATCAAATGTATTACATTAATTTTGGTCCATACAATATACATTTTTTCAATGTTTGTTATTTTTTGTGACTTTTTTACATTCATAAACTATTCATTAATAAATTCCTGATAAAATTATGCATGATATCATGATGATGTATCACACTTTGTAACTTTCCCTATTATTGAAGGAAATATCAAGTGCGAACCAATCAATTTCATTTCACAGAATCTATACTCGTATACTAAAATGCCTACTATTTATCAAAAAATACCCAGAGAAGTTCAGAGGAACATGCTATAAATCATGGTAACTTGACGAGGAGAAAAATTCACTCTAATTTTACCATATACGTCCTGAACTTCACTGAAAAGAGCTGTCATTACTAGGCCAATAAATTTCATAATAAATTACCATAAACTTTACCAGCAATTGAAAATGTATTGCTATTTAAAAATACAGCTGTTGATTATATTCTTGAAATTGAACCTTATACGTTAACTGCTTTCATTGTTTAGTTCCCTGGCAGACATATAATTCATTTATTCACGCAAATGTGTGAGTCGGTGGTTCAAGCCGCAGGATGAACGATCGATTTTCACTTGTTATCGTCCAACCATTGTTAGGAATCACACGTTTAAATAAAATATTTCTGTACATTCAATCCTGGTGTTTCTCACCTATTTTATGTGATAACAATTAGTGCATATTTATATCGTATATGTAGTCACTTGTAATATGTTTCTCGTTGAATAAATGATTTTATTATTATGCGAATTCTAGAGGTGTAGGTCTTCACGGAACGGAGAAGGAAGTATGACAATTGAGGTAGTGGTGGAAATACGTGTTCCATGAATTGGAAATCAACCTGTTATTGCATTTTTTACTCAATAAATGTTTTTTGAAGATATTCAATCTGTTTAATGTTCGGTCACACACACTGTATAATAATAATGACCAACGAAATAATGGACATCTTGGTGGAGGTATCTATTATATACTTACAAATAAAATTTTTCATCCCACACAGGATTCAACTCTTGGGGCATTGTTCTTGTGCGTTTCTTAACTTTCCCGACCTGCACAGTTACATACGGATCCGAAGTTCCACTTTTATCCTTGGCAATCAAACCTTGTGCGGATTTTACTAAAGAAAAAACGGAAATCAGTCTCAGACACTATACTGAAGATACTTTTTTAATCAAATCAATTCTTTCGATGTCATGATGGAAATAATTGATTTCGATTCTATATTGGCGAATGCTTCATTGAATATTTTCATCACAAATCAATTTTGTATATCTCAGTGAAACTCAATGAAACAATCGATGAGTATTGCTCATTTATCAGATGCTTATTGCCCAAGAAGTACTATCTTATATAACTTATTTACATAATGCAACACATCCAACACATTCAAGTCCTGAACATCACGATACTTTCCGAAGACACGAATAAGACATGCATGCTTAGAGCAGGCGAAGAAAAGAAAATAGAATCACAAGTAAGCTATTGAATTTTATTCCAACAGGGTGATTCAGAGTAACGGGGACAATTACAATGTAATTTAGATTTTTTCAACTTCCCCAGATCACAAATCGGCATAATGCAGGCTGTGCCATCAGAAATAATATTTACGAAGTAATTATTCACCTATATTCCTATAATGTTAAAAACATATCATAAATCAATTTTGCGAAATGATAGGGCCTAGTTGTACAATCAGGCTAACATTTTATCAAATATGTTTTCTCTGAATCTGACAAAATATAATCTCTTTCTTATACAATTTGGAGTGTCATACATTTCACTTTATTCTTTATTCAAATATTCAGAAATCATCGAATGAGATCAATTGATTCGATATATTTGGTAGCCCCAATTTTGTCTTTTTTGTTTCAAAATATTGCGCCTTCTGTATATCATTCGTTTGATTTCTTTCCATTTTTAAGTACTTCAGTAGTATGATTAAATTTTCGTATTATATTATTTCAGAATGACTAGTTGCTGATAACATCACGTGAGAACAGAATCACACAAAAACTGTTTTCATGTCTCTCTTGAATCTTAATAATTTTACATACGTGTCACAGATTTTTAGTAAGTCGCCATTTTCTCATAAAACAAAAAACTTAACAAGAAGCACTTTTTCACATATGAGATTTTTCAAAATGTCCTAAAGCTAATCTCTCATATTTAAGAAAGTATTTGCAGTTTTCAACTCTATTTGTATTTCCATTTGTAATTCTTGTTTGTACAGAGTGGACCAAATTAGACACTTTCAAAGGGAAACTCCTGTTTTCAAATTAGACAGATGAAAACTGATGGCTATGTCTGCAGGTCAAATTGAATGACAAACTTGATGGTGAAAACCGCATATTAATATCTATCATCGTTTCTGATTTACAGAATGTTTTCCAAAAATGTGCATTTTCGAAAATTTGCTGTAACTTTTTTCTGTCAAAAATTCCTCCTTTCTATGGAAACATTACCGAAGCACTTCTTTACGTAGAATTCAATAGTGTGAAAAACTTATTTTTTCAAATGAAATATCTATGGTTATTGATGGAAAACTATTTGTTTTTTTTAGATATTCTGTATATTCCTGTATATTTCAATAGATCTTAAAATTACCTTTACAAATAAGTAACACAGTTGATGTTTTGCTAGAGTCATCTTTGAAATACAGAGCTTTTAGGTTTTTTCATGAAGACAGAAAGAAATTGTTCAGTGGTAACTATTCATTGTGGTGAAATCTTTTCACAGCAGTAATTGAAACGTATAGTTTCAATAAAACCGATAACAATTTAAACTATATTTACTATTTATAAATGAAACTTCAATAATAATAAAAGACAAACAATGAAATATATTTCAGGCATTCGAAATGGCTACCAGCTCCTCCTTCATACAGGCGACACCTTTTCTAAACGTTTATTACTGAATTATTCAGTTCAATAGGAAGCAAAACTTTGCATCACTGCCGCTTCAAATCTCTATCTAGAAATGGTTGACAATTCAAACATAAGATCTTTCAACATCCTCCAGAGGAAAAAGTCCTTAAGCGTTAGGTCCGGTGACCTGGCCGGCCAACGGAAGGGTCTTTGGTTGGCTAGCCTATCATTACCAAAATTTACAGCCAAATAATTGGTGATAATTGCAGTGTTTTGAGGCGTAGCCCCGTCTTGTTGAAAATATGTTTTTCTGAGCTCCATTAGTGACAATTCATCAACAAGGGGTTTCAAATTTTGTCTTAAAATGTCTAAATATCTTTGAGGTATGAGAGTGCCATTATGAAAGAACGGACCGATAAGTCTACCCCTGAAAACTCTTGCTCACACATTGTATCCAAATCTTCTTTGACTTTTCTGCTCCACATTTGAATAAGGATTTTGTTATACCCAAGTATAACAATTGCAGAGGTTGGAAATGCCGGCACTGCTCACATAAGCTCCGTCTATCCAATACAATTTAACAAAAAATCACGCACTTGGTTACAACGTTCCAGGAACCATTGGCAAAAAGCCATGCGCTATTCAAAATCTCCTGGTCTGAGTTGATGAACTCTTCTGATCCTATATGGTTGAATGTGTGTTTTTTAAAATCCTCCTCACGTTCGTTCTTGATAGGCCTGTTGATATTTTCAAATTTCGCATTGACGTTTTGGGATTGTTTTCAACAGCTCCTAAAACGACTATTTCTTCCAAGTTCTTATCCCTATTTGATTCATATAATATAGACCTTTCCTTTTCAAATTAACCACCATTAATTATTATGAAAAGAAATGAAAATTTCTATGTTTTTTATCACTTTTATTAAAAGTGGTAAAAAACATAAATTTTCATTTCTCTTTTCATTATGATCTCCTACCATGTAGTAACGGCTACATCCATCAATTTATCACCATTGATTAGGTTGTGTCGCAGTCTTACGAAAATGTCTCAAGGGTTGTCTTCTCTCTGGATGCCCCTCGTGATACAAATTACTTGCTGCTTCTGCATTTCCCCCGGTTTGTATAAAACAGACTATCATATCCCATTTTTCATAATTCTCATACTTCATTTCGAGTGTGTTTGAGAATTGAACAAAAACCACTGATTGAAGAGCGTCTCTACTGCTTAAATTAAAATTTGACAGCTACCAGTAGAGATTTATATTTTGTTTTATCGCCGCATCGTCCGAAACCTACTTGATCAAAGATTGCTTGTCCACATGAAAAAACCTAAAAAACCTAAAAGCATTTTCATAAGTTTCACGTAAAAAGTGATTCGGAAATGTTTTCATAGAAACAAGAAATTTTTGACACGAAAAAAGTTACAGCAACTTTCCATCCTGCACTGACGCCTGTCGGATATAATCCAACGCCCTTCGTGGTATTAGCCAGGGGGGTAGTTGTTTTCTGATAGACGTCAGTCCATTAAACCTACTGTGAAGGTATATAGAGACTGGTTTAAACGTTTAAAGTTCATTTGCTTTAGAATAATTCATTAAACCGCTGTTGAAGAAAAAATACTATAGAAATTGAATTAGAACTTTGACGTTATTCGCAACAAAATTCCTGAAACTTCTATTGTTGATTTTCATGACCAGAATTGAAATTGGCAACTTTTCAATATGAAAATACTAATATTTTTAGTTTATCCTATGTACTGTTTTCCGTGTTCAATCTATGGTTCGTATAATTGGATATGAAATGGAAAATAACACAATAAGAATCGATTCGTACGCATTTCATTCTTGGACTTCTTGCTGTCGCTAATCGGCCATTCATATTATGTTGAATATGATGATAATCCTTGTTCAAACGTTTACACTATCAGGTATCGCATAAAACCGTAAAAATTATGTGTTAACATTCCCACCTCAGACTCTTCAAATAAAGCGAGTCTTTACTGCATCTTAATTGAGTTATAAGTACCTAAATAAAGCGCTAATAAATTGTGGTGTGTGTTTACGCTTTACCACCTGTCCATCAGCTGCGATATCTACCTGCAGGTGAACTAATCCTTTCTTCTGACATGATCATTGCTACTGCTACTACCATTACCAAGCAGATTTCATTGCGTTTTTATACAGTTTTGGAGTAATATAGATGTGTTCTTCAACATTTATTAGCCAAAAATGAACATTTATTGCTTTTAGAATCCCAATTCTGTTTAGTTATAATTGTAGACAAGTTTTCAAGCTGTTTAATTTCCGGCAATCTTAATGAGAGATCTGTGATCACTCTCATCGTGGGGAAACACGAGCTTATATATTTTGAATGTTGGTGGTAATACAATTAAGAGAACTTTTTGAGGTTGTAAAAGATTAATCGGTCTTTCATTAAGCATTTCCTATCTTCAAATCCAAATGAAAAAAAGTGTGTATGATTTCGAAATTTTTTATTCGTTTGAAAAACCTATTGAATCCATTATGTGTGGAATATAATACCGTTAAAAACGTCAAAACTTACCACATCGTTCAGTCGCCTCAAAACGAATAAAACATTAGAATGTTTGCTTTGTAATGAACAGACCAGCTCAATCTATGATCAATACTGAATCCTGAAAACTTAACACTTTTAGATTGGGGAATATTGCGATTGGAAGATACGATTATATTTTGAGTTTTATCAAGGTAAGTTTGTTAGCAGCAAATCAATTGTAAGCTAGTGTTTTGCACCGGCAGTTGAATGGGCTATCAAGTCTTTTCAGCCCTTCAAATCTCCCGGAGAGGATGGAAATAATTTTACCTATTCTCACAAAATTGTATAGAGCTAGTCTGGCGTGGAACTATATACCACCCAGTTGGTTGGCAGCAAGGTGGTATATATAGCTAGAGAGAGACCCACACCCCAAATCGGTACGACCAATCAGCCTTACATCCTTCCTGCTGGAAGGAGTTGAGAGGATACTGGACGGATATATCAGGAGGGTAGCATCATATGCATCCCCACTGAATAACCAGCAGTATGCTTATCAAACCGGCAAATCGACAGATTCAGCATTAAACAACCTCGTTGAGAAAAT
>WOGO01006140.1:0-11955 GCA_015342085.1 Leptinotarsa defecta
ACTTATTTTTTAAAATAAAGGGGATATCTGTCAAAAATAAGCAAAACGTTAACTTTATCCTACTTGCATAAAATTTGGCATATGAATATAAAATTGCCTAAGACACAACTTTTTCAAGTAACGTTTTGTGTTGAATTCGATCTGAAAATGCACTTTTTCAATTTTTTTCAAAAAAAAAGTTGAATTTGACAAACACTGAACGCCAGTGGGTCGCAGTTGGCCGCATCATTTTAAGTTAAATTTAAAGCACAAACACGTGCCGAAGTTAAACTTCATTGAAACTTTTCGAAAAAAAAAGTTTCCCATATGGTGCGCACTTTAATGGCGACACTGTATATTACGAAAAGGATGCGAACAACAACTGGAAGATAATGTGCTTTCACAAAACAGGAAACCAACGGACAATATTAAAACCCTTCATAAGAAGTAAATGAAAACAAAGCGGTATGTAGTACAGTCAGGGAAGTAGATATTTCGGAAACGAAGTACACTACACATATGATAGAAGGTCGTCTGTTGTCCTTTATTTCCGATAGCCATATCAACGGTCGCTCAAGATGTTGAAACCTTTGAAAGATTCAAGGATACCGTGGTTTACGGATTTCTCCATGATTTTTTATTTCACTGATAGCAAAGGGACTGTGTGAAATTAACTGTTCTGTTCCTGACGTCAGTTATACATGTCAATTTTTGGATGTTGATTTTCAACGAAAGTTTTGTTCCTTTTTCCTGATTGGAATAAATAAAATGCATGTATACTTGATGAATATGTGGAACAAGCATGATGTCTCAATCAACAAAAACATTTTCTTAGACTGGAGAAATGTTTTCTCCTGCTTGCAAAACATCCTATTTTTGTCAGTATAACACAGAATTCTATTATCACTCTCTGAAAAAAGTTATCTTACAACGGTAATTTCTTTCAAAACCAGTGTTCTCATATAATTAAAACCTACTTACTCTGAAAATTCGAATATACTATATGCAAAATATATTATTGTATCACTATCTATCACTTTCTATGACGTAAGTTTGTTGAGTAATGTGTTCTTTATCATTTACAATTTTCAAATTCATTCTACAAACCCGAAACAACAATCAATTGTAAATAGTTTCAGTCAACATGACTGTTCAGTTAATTGACGTCATGAGAAAAATATAATAAATGTTCATTGATATTTCAATTGGTTCACTTAATCAACTCATCATTGACATTCCATCCTTGATCTCTCTCGTGAATTATTATACGAATTACAGACATGATGAATATGAGAGGATGTCAGTTTGAGTAAATAAAAAAAATCCTCTATTTCAGAAACGTTTGATAAATGATGATAGATTAAAATATTCAAGGAATTTGAAAATGTCACATATGGAACCATTTCTGAGTGATTTCGTTACAGATTTCCATTGCCTGACAAAATTGATTACTATATATTTGTTAATTCAACAAATAAGAATGATTTTGATAATTCATTTCGTTAATTTTCGTTATCTGAGCCATATTTGTCATTGTTTTTCAATGAGAACTCTTCTCTTTCCAGGCTCCTGTACCAGCAGAACCTTGGGAAGGCGTCAAGGATGGTACAAAGGAAGGATATGAGTGTCCTTCTAAGGACATGTACTTGGGTTACTACATAGGAAATGAAGATAACTGCCTCAACTTGAATATTTACACGAAAGAGGTGAGTGGAATTCTGAATTTTTTCGTTTCACACAACAGAAAAATCCTCAAGGCGCTCTTAGAGCGGTGCTTGTGCGAAAGTAACGATTCACGTTGGATTTGAATCCCTGAAGATTGAATTCATTTGGAAAAACGTTCACAGGAAGTTTATCCCACATGAACGCAGTTCCCCAAATGGAAGACTTCTTGAACAGAGTAGTTCGAGGTGTACTGAGTTGAACATCAAAAGGATGAGTAGTCACAGTCCGTGTATTTCTGATATGTACCGGTCTTAGTGAAATCAAATGTGCCGATCCACTTGAATTCCTCCCGTGAAAGTATCTATAAAAGAGAGACAAATCTGCAACCTTTCTTCGATGTTCCAGGCTATCAAGGTTGCATGTGATGTTCGCATCTTTAATCAGACGGCTATTTCTTTTCTGGATGTGATCCAGCAACGTCAGGGTATGTTTAGGCGCAGAGGTCCTTATGTAAGAACTATACTCCAAAGAAGGTCTGATCTGAGGTTCATCAACCATCAAAAGTTGCTGAGGTGTGTACAGTTTCCTGGTTCGGAATTCCAGCAATATGATTGTGCCAAGATATATTGGTGTCCATTTCAACCTCCAACAAACTCATCGAAGCAGAAAGCGGAATTGTCTGTCCTGATATCTTTATATCTGATTCGGAGACATTTATCTTTTTGGAGAAAATCGATGCCTGGGTTTACATGGCATTGAATTGAACCTGGTTACTTCTACTCCAATTCGAAATAGCATGTAGATCTTCATTGAGATATGCAACCTCTTGCTGCCGGTGAAGATGTGCATTCGTAGCCGATGTTCTGGAATCCAAAAAGGACTGACGAAACAAGTGTGTTTGTGTCAGTGAAGTAATATATTGGAGGAATAAAGAAATGTTGCAATGACGTTGGATTTGTTTTACATAGTGGATCATTTTAAGGATTGAGGTCGTATTTCCGTTTTGTGCTGCTTTCATATAGATAGCTGACAGCAGGTAGAGAGTTAACAGAAAAAATGCATAGGCATATATGCACTACTACCACCACGTAAAGCCAGTTCGGATCGCTAGTAACACATAAAAAATTGATGTTTTTCTCACTTTAGACTACACTGCATGTGATCAGTTTCATCTGCTTTGATAAACGAAAAAATTGGTTTCATTTGTTTCAGTTACCAAGTCGTAATAATGTGAAGAAACCTGTCATGGTGTTCATTCACGGTGGAGGATTCATGTATGGATGTAATAAAAGTGCTTATTTTGGGCCACATTATTTAATGAGTGAAGACATCGTTTTAGTAGCAATCAACTACAGACTGGGTGTTTTTGGTGAGTATATAATTTTTTGTCATTCGTACATATTCACAAACGTTATGTATAGTATTGTTATTTATTGTACTTCATAGCTGAATTTGCTATTACAGTGGCTACAAAAATCAATGGAAAAAACTAGAGGTCGGTTTATTGAATGAACGTCGCATCGCAAAATAGTATATTTGATATTATCTCATAACAAATATGAGAGGGTGTTGAAAGTTCCTCCGTCTTTTTTTATATTGAACGTAATGAACGCGATAGGGCCAAAAAACTAAATTTGACAATTCTAGTTTTTGGCGAATATTCAGAAAATAACCACTGATATTCTGGATCTAAAAAGAGATTATTCTAGTTCTCCAAAACAGAAAGCTTATCTACCGACCTTGTAGATCTTACCGTTTCCGAGATTGTAATAGAGGGATAAACTAAAGAAAAACGGCCTGGAACTCGGAAGAATGATGAAGTGAAGTTCCACAATGTTACATTCACATACAAAATAAAAAGTAAATCAAAGGAAGTACTTTTCTCATGAGCTGCATTATTTTTGAAGTGATTGAAACCCAATTTTCAATTATATTTTAGGAAATAGATGCATTTTCAGCTGATCTGATTTCTCGTAATATACCATGTGATCATCTTCAAGAGGAAGATCAACCAGTTTGATAACATTCCTCTTGAACACTTTAATGCAATGAATGTCTAATTACCACTGGTTGATTTCATTTATTCGACTGGTTTCGAGTTTAACCCCATTATCAGGGGGTTAAACCCAATTCAGTATAAAAAATTATCCAAGATTCCTATCTGATGCAACTTTCGTGGAATATGCATATGCTAGTTTTATTATTACTTACTTAAATTACTTAAATCACTTTGTGATAACCCACCTTATTATCTAAAGTTGATCTAATTTTTTTATTCACTGAAAAACATTTTCTGATGCAATTTCGAATATAGTTTCAACTCACAATGACCTTGGAACAATATGTGATAAGATGTGATTTCCTATATTCTGACGATTCTGTTACAAAGTTCATATTTACCCACCCTTTTTTGTTTTAGTTGTTCATTGACTGTCACATGTTTGTCTTCAAAATTGTTTTGTGGAATTTAAATAATTTCAGTAACTTCAAATAACCGATTCACTGAAAAATAAAATCAAAGCCCAGTGATATTTTTCAAGAATATAAGAAGATGAACGTTGAAAATTTCTTTCATTGACATTCAAATCAGAATTGTTCCTAGTATCTACAGTTTATATCCTGAATATCATTCCATTGTATCTGTACTTCGTATACAGTGCGGTGTTACCCCCCCCCTCCCTATTTAACACATTACTGGACTGTTGTTACGAAAATTGCCGAGACACATCGATTTTTGATTTCTACGGTGCACATTTTTGTATTAATAGTTCACCTCTGATTTCCTCCCTTACTAAAGGGGAGCAACCTTGTCGAAAGCATGGGGTAGTGAGTGATAGCCCATCTAAAAGGGGGTTTCATTCTCTATTCAACCGTGCAAAGAATTTAATCACAAACAGGAAGGCAAATACACTAACACTTTCTTTTTCTGTTATTAAAATAAATGTTCAGAATATTCCCCGTTGACCTCCTGGCGAAAATGGAGTCAATTTTTAGTTTTAGTCCTGACGCTTTGCAAAGTAGCACGAGTAGTTGTTGCACAAACTTCCGTAATCCGCGCACGCAACTTCTGAATAGAGTGACACTTAGTCTCGTGGACTTTACATATAAGATAACCCAATAGAAAAAAATCGAAAGGAGTTAGATCTGGTGATCTTGGAGGCGATTTCACAGATCCTTGACGCCCGATCCATCGTCCGCCATAAACAGTATTCAAATAAGTCCGCAAAGCAACTGCCAAATGAGGAACTCCATCTTGTTGCAAATTAATGTCCATGTCAAATTAATCCGAACTATTTCCAAAAGTTGCCTCTATCAGTGTAACTATCACTGTTTCCAGCATTTGCAAATAGAGGGCACCAGTCAGATTTTCCTCAATGAATAACGGACCTATAATGTAGCCACCCATTATTCCTGCCCAAACATTAAAATTTTGAGAAAACTAGGATAATTTTCGCGAACAAGTCGAGAATTTTCATCAGACCAGTACCTCACATTTTCTTTATGCACGTTACCGTTTGAAAAAAGTAAATGCATCACTGAAACAACTGGGTTTCAAATAGATGGAATTTTGCAAAATATTCTTAGAGACAGTTCCTGCAACATTTTCATTTTGTAGGGATGGAATTCATTTCTGTAGGACTCTTAGTACCATCATCTACAAAGCCTCTCGATTCAAGGCAACAGTTCAATTCGATGAGGATGGATTATTCACAAACTCTGTCAAAATGTCCGCTTGCTTATCTTTCACTGTAGTTGATCGCCCAGAACGTGTTTTATTTTGCACACTGCCATTCTCATGACATTTTTCCACTAACTGTTTGAAATAATGTCTATCAATAGAGCGATCTGGACAACGATCATTGAAGATTCGCACAGTCTCATGATAATTGCGATGAGCTTCACCAAAAATAACAATCGCTTCGCATTTCTCATTCAAAGCACGTGGTGCCACCATTGCATTGTTTGAACAACTACTAACAGCTATACGAGTAATACACTAACTCGCTCATATAGGGCCGAATTTTTAATTCTGAAGGTGATTGCGATACGATGATTGTTGTTATTCTCAAACAATTATAACTCTTGACCTAATGTAGCAGATTTCAATTCCTTTGCACGTTTGAATAGGGAATAAAACCCCCCATCAGGTGAGCCATCATTCACCACCCCATGCTTTTTAATTTTTTCGAAAGGGTTGCCCCTCTCCAGTCAGGGATGAACCTAAAGGTAAACTGTTCATACTCAAAGGAACATTGTGCGAATCAAAAATCGACGTGTCTCCGCGATTTTTCAACAATAGTCCAGTAACGACTTAGATGTAGGCAGGTGTAACACTTATGATGCGCACTGTATATACGTTTGGGACAGTATACATTCAAATCTGAAGTTAATCAGCTTTTGAATTTTACTGGTTTGGACTTCCATTGTCTAATATGATACAATCTGATTTGAAATCTCTCAAAGAAAAAGTAAGATTAAATATAAGGATGAAAAGCTGAAAATAACGGTTATATTGAGCAATGAATACAATAATATAAAAATGTGCAAAAAATTAGAAATTGAACAATTAAACATCAACCGAAGACCATTGTGGATACTAAAAATCGAAACTCAGTTCGAAATCTATTTCATTTTTATTTCATTTTCGATGGTTCTTTTTTGTTTTTTGCTAATTTTGATTGTTTTGTATTTATTACTTCATATAATTATTGTTTTCAGCTCTTCATCCTATTTTTCAATCTTATTTGGTCTTTCAGAGATTTCGAATCATATTATATCATATCAGACAATGGAATTCCGAACCAGTAAAATTCACCATGAAACATTGTCAATCATTTCAAATCAGCGTTTGTTCAATACATTACAGGGCCGTAGCAAAAGAAAAACCAGGGGGAGGGAGGGAATCCAAATTTTCCCGAGCCCACCAGCAAAATTTCTCAACTTTCTAGAAAATGAAAGCCGAGGGATTAGTTACTACTATAATATATTAATTTTCTTACTTAGCTATCCAAAGATTGCCTGAATTCTGATGCCCGTTAGGGTATGCACAAACAAAAATAAATTCTATTTTGGACCAAGGTCCTTGGTCTTCCACCATATCCACTATGTATAAGAATATTCAATACCAATGGAAGGAAACAACACTTAAATATTATTGTGCTCATTGTTTTCCACTATTATTTTTTCTATCTTCACGGCCCGAAATTTCCCAACTTTTCCAAGTCGAAAAAACAGCGAAAAATTGGGAATTTTGTAAAATTGTCACTTCAAAATTTGTGGACTGTATGGGATCTCCAAGTTATGCATGTTGGGAAATCCCAACCTTTTCCTGGTTCTTTCCCTTTTCTTATTACCTCTCCCTTTCTTTTTTCTAATTTTTATTTTTTTCATTTTTATTAATTTTTTACTATTATTTTTTTCTATCTTCACGGGCAAAAATTTCCCAACTTTTCCCAAGTCGAAAAAGCATGGGGGGGGGAAGCCTTCCCCCCATGCTATTCATTCATTTATTTATGTTATAACCATTTGAAATACTATAAATAGAAAAGTAAATTTTTTTTTAATTCATAGATACACGCAGAATTATATTTATTTTCATTTATACTCTGTCCATCTAAGCCACGGAGCGCTCTAAAACACTAGAATAGAATGGAATATATTTATTTGACTAAATTACAAACATATTTGTTTGTAGCATGCCATAAAGAAAACGACAATACTATAGAAAATTAATTGTTAAAAAATATGTAATACATCACATATAGCGTAATATATCGTAATATTTGAAAAATATTATAACATGGAAAGATATATAAAAAAAAACATAACATAAAAAGGAAAATTGTGCGAAACGAATTTCATTCACTATAAAGTCTGAAATGTCCAATTTATTCCTCTGTGGAATAAAAGGATAGTGCACGTGTTCTCCCAGACAAGGCTGCTTGTACAGAGTCGCACTTAGGGACGACCGAAATTTTATTTTATTATTTATTGACGTTTTGAAAATTTTAAACTTTAAAATAACGTATATGTACACACCACCAGCGTTAAAACGTAACAGTCCACTCCAACACTGTAGCAATAAATTCCGTCAGGCCATTGCTGTTAAATCAAATTGACCAGCTTAAGGAGGTTTGATTATTTTACCCAATAGATGCAAATGTGCGTGGTGATCATGTTTTGATCATGCATCTATCTTTGTTTGGGTTGCTTTTTTCGTCAGATGATTATTATTATAATTGGCTTTCTTCTTTTCTTTGAAAGATTTCCACATTGTTTTGGTATAAACATAGAGAAGTAGAAAACCAAAACCTTTCTTTCCCAAAAATTGATCTCTCTTAAAAATAAAACCCTTTCAATTCAAACAAAAATGTATTTTGAAAATCGATTGACACGTTTAAAGTTTCATATGGAACTTTAAAAATTTTGAAACAGTAGGTAACATCTGCAACTCATTGTTAGATTCAACGTATTGTGGGTTATCTATACCAAACCGGGAAAAGTACATTTGTTTCCTTTGATATTGGTAGTTTGAATAAGAATCAATCTCATCTTCAGAGTCGACATTCTTAGTGATTTTTTGCTTAGGCCTACCGTATTTCGAAGACTTTTTTCAACTAGATTGAGAGTAATATTTCAGCCGTTTCAGAATAGAAATGACTTCTCTGCCGAACAATTAGTAGCAGGGTGGTCAAAAGCAGCATCAAAATATGTATATGTGAACGTAAACATTCTGGGGGTTGAAGAGTAGAACTGGAACCTCTGGAGTAGAACGAGTCCAAAACAAACTCCAGAGCTGCAACACATTTATGGACCAAGTTGGCGACTTCAGGACGTGAAGTCTTTATCCAGTTCCTTCGTTAAAGATAACAAGGAAACACAACTAGATCCATTATCGAGCTGTGGAAAGAACTTAGTTGCGAGTATTTCGCTTCAGTTTGATCTTCCTCTGGAGTTTTTTCCCAACACCAAACCGTTTTTTTTAACACCTCGACACGAGTTTCGATCACCAAAGGATCATCTTCAAGAGTCAGTTTGATCTTCCTCTTGAAGATGATCACTTGATCGAAACAGTGTCGAGGTGTTAAAAATAACGGTTTGGTGTTGGATAAAGCTCCAGAAATCTTTTTTTCCCTCTTCTTTCACTCTCTTCTCTCTCTCTCTCTCTCTCACTCTCACTGTCTTCTAACGCTCTTCCTACATTTGACAAGCTTGTAACTTGTCGTATTCATAAATTTTGTCGGTAGAAGCATGGATTATCAAAGCTAAGTTTTTTTTTGAAGAAATGACATATATTCGGAGTCCGTTACATATTCGGATCCCGTCAGGAAAGTACTGTAGAAAAAATAGCATTGTGTGGGTGTACACCAAGCGGTTCGAAAGTTATGTCGAAAATTACGTCAAAAAATTGTTTTTTCAACCGTACCTGATTTCTAGAATAACTCATTTGAAGAGTCTATTTGGTGGTGAAGATATTTAAAATTATGGTTTTTTTATTATTGTATTATAGTTTGACCATAATCTTTGTTTCAAATTCTGTTTTCGAGTTCTGATTTGATTCTGATTCACCTGATATCATAAAAAAATGTTGGTCAAATCGTTGTGTTATAATGAAAAAACCAGCTCTTTAAAACATCTCAATAGAAAAACACACTTTCTGAATACAATTTTTATTGAAAATTGGGACTGATGAATAGATTGATTTTCTGACGTTATATTTGGAATATCTTCTCAACTACTTGGCATACACCCATTCAATATTATATGCTTTGAAAATACTTTTCATACAGAATACAATCTGCCGTTCTATTCGAACAAACCTAACTTTGATACGTTATACTTCTACTGGGTGTATATTGGAGAATATTTCAGAAAAACCCAATTCATTGATATCTAGAACTTTTATATGAAGCAATTTTTGATAACTTCTCTCCTTCATCTGAAATTTTTTATTGAAAGTCGATGTGACAAATACCGTATGTAGGTAACTCCTTTCATTTTCAAAATATAAAAAATATATCCATAAAGTTCAAGATCGACATTCCTAAAAATTATGTTGGGAAGATTGCTGACTATTTATATAATGAAACATTTGTCAACGAAATATTTTTTAAATTTTGTTTTTTTTTTCAGTTATTGCAAGCAAAAAATTATACTAATATCTTTTTTACTACTACTATATCATCCGTTTGTAATAAAATTCGTTGTTAAATATTCAATTTGTTACACGATTTCAAGTTCTACTGAGAAACTTCTGAATGAATAATCATTATTGATTAAAAAAATCATTAATTGATCTACAGGAAGCAAATGAATAATTACTTTGGTTTTTTCATTATTTCAGTGTTGAACTTCACAAAATTTCAAAATTATATGTGAATAGCTCTTCATTAATGCAGAATTTTGTACTTTTTATAACGATCCAGTTCATTGTTAAAACTTCTTATGTATAAAGTCGAACTAACAGTAGACATTCTTCAATCCTTCATCTTTTTGAAAATAGAATATCTTCTTAAAATCGACACTGTAATAACAGAAACAGGTAAAAACCCGACATGACCAAAACCACATTTTTTGTAATATGTCGAAAAATATTATTATTCTCGAGGGAGATGAATGCAAAAAATGCACCTTTCGTTCTTCTTGAACAAAAAGGGTTGGGTTACCACCCCTAGCAACAGCGTGCAGCTTTCTATATAATGTTTCGGAAGAGTTGTTGGGGCGAAAACGATTCATTTTACCTATATTTTAAATGCAAAATACCTAATATTCATGACTTTGTTTGCAAAGGGTTTTTCTTTTATTGCCTCGTAAAATTATAAAAATATCACAAAAGTTAATGACAAGCAGCTTCAGAAATTGCAAGAAATTGTAATAGTTTAAAATAAGGTAGCTCATTTGAATAGGCTTGTCTGAATAGAGGTCATTCACCAGGTAGAAAGGGTTCTTGGAAATGTCCCTAGTGATTGAATCCATTCCAGTAATCACTTCATAAACAGAAAGTAAAATGAGGAAAGAAAGATTTTTAACTGGAATTGAATTGTTTTGGAATTGATTATTCCAGTTATGTTATATTCGAAAAAGTGAAAGTTAGTTGATATGAACTTTCGTACAAGCTACAATTTTACATGTTCGCTCTCTAAACATTTTTGGTCAACTTTTTGTAGAACGGGGTAAAATGGTAAAATGACTAAAAAACTTAAAAAATATAAAAAAAAATCGATTTCAAACAATACAGTTTTGCTACCTTTGTAATTGTTTTTCAGCAAAGCAAATTATGAAACATTTCTCACAATCATTGATTTTCATATTTTCCACTATGAATTTTCTGTGCCATTTGAGGTTTTCATACTTTCATTTTATCATATTGTATTAAACTAGGTATGACAAAATAATATTTTGAAATTTCAAAAAATATAATATTAACTGAGTATAGATAATTAATATATTCAATTCAATAATGATCAATATCGTATCCGTCTGAATAGCTTTGTAATTATAATCCACCATTTTTTCAACATTTAAATGGGTACACTAGGTTATTCTTGAAAGATATATATATGCCATAGCCGACTTTTCTTCTGGTCTATAGAAGAACAATATGTAGTACATTGTTTTATTGTATCTCAAAAGAAATAGGCAGTGTTTTCGATGAAAGCTCCATGGCTCCGTACGAGTAGCACTTCAGCCCCGACTTCTCACAGATAATATACTCATTTTTACATATACCATTACTGAATTATACAAATGAATATTCCTCTTCAATTACTCCGTGAAGGCCGTATGAAAATCCGTTCGGTAGTTTTTGAATTCATCGCGTTCAGATCGACATACAGACTGACAGATGCGACGGGGGGGGACTGTGTTTTATGGTAGGTAGTGATACTGATGATGAGGTATATTATTTAGTTGGTGAAAAACAATAAAAAGATAATAATGAACTAGTGTGATGAAATTATATATTGATTGTTACGATTCATTAAATGAAAATAACTTTACTTTTTTTACCTTTTCAATAAGATTAATTTCCATGGCCTGGATTTTGTAATTGGATTATTGTCATATAATAATTTATAAAATATTTTTGGCATAAGCCATTTGTTAATGCAAGCTCTGGTAATAATTCTCCAATGCTATAACACGCCGTTTTATCAAGTAGTTTAGGAATCTTTTAACAGGGATAGACCTTTTTAGCTCTGGAATTTTGTTGAAGAATATTCGACCATAGAAGTTTTCATAATTTCTGGTTTTTATCAACCTGTGATATTGTAAAAATTAGATTTTTTTGTCAGCACCCTGTTATTTTGGAAC
>WOGO01006141.1:0-11955 GCA_015342085.1 Leptinotarsa defecta
TTTTCAAACCATTCCTTGGCATACAACCACAAGTTTCCGAGTCTAATCGATACGGAAATTCTGCACTATGCAAGGAAGGGTTGCAAACTCAATTATTTAGAATCCTTGGAAATTCACAAGCATAAACATTGCGGGTGCAATCTGTTGAATTATCAAATCGATTTAATTTACTCTCCGGTTTTTAAAATGGCACATCCGCATTGTGAACTGTAAATTCAGGAACTCAATCAAGTAGCTGAATTGGATATAATGGCGAATGTAATGAATCATTGTTAGTTTATTGTATAAATTTGAGAATGTCCATATACGACGAAATTGCTGTAACGTTAGTTACAATTGAAAGGGGCAAAAAACATAGAAATTTTCATTTCTCTTTTCATTATGAATACTTGGGGGTGGTGGGGAGCAACACAAAGGAGTTAACTGGCGTTTTAAAATTTTTCAAGAATTCAATTGCATCGTAATTTACTTCAGGAAGAGATGAAATGAGACAATTTGCAATATCAATAAAATAATCTTTCGAATCATTTTCTGAATGAGGTGTATCAACCTCCCTCGAATGTATTCCATTACATTCATAATTGATGATCTTTCAAGTATTTCTACTTATATTTGGAGGACATACCAAAAAACGTTCATACGATTCTCGTTTCGCCGGTTTTATAGACTTTTCGTAATCTTTGCGTGAAGGTTGGTAGATTTTTTGGTCACTGAATATTTTCTAGTGTTTTTTACAGCCCTGATGCTCGGAAGGGTTTCCCTTTTAGAGCACAATTCATCCAGAGAACGATCCGTGTTCTCAAAAATACTCTAGTCGAAACATCAAAGGGCGCTCTTTAAATATGTCTATAGCTGAAAAACAAATAATTCTTCTATAAATTGTGTCTTTTGTGTAACTGTGAATTCACTCAGCATATGATCCGATAGACAGGGTTCAAGAACATCCGTCACGAAAAGGTGATCAAAAATATTAGTTAAGATATTATCTATGCAGGTAGCAGTGTCTGGGGAAATTCTTGTGGGTTCCTCGATTGTCGCAATCAAATCAAAAGATTATATACATTTGTTGGTTCTGAACAATAACAATTTTTTGATAATGAATTTATATTGGAATCACCGAGAAGAATAACTTTCCTTTTTTCTTCGGTATCTTTGTATCGAATGTGTTTATGAAACTTTCAAAATTTCCACTACGAAATCTATACAAACCAACTATGTGTACACTCGAAACCTCTATATTTCTACATCCAAGTCAATACAGAATTCTTTAAAACTGAGAGGTTCAGAAGTAATAGTTTTTTCAACAAAAATCGCAACGCCTCCATGAATATGTTTTCTACAGTAATAACTGGCTAAATAATAACCTGATAAGTTGAATACTTTCAAATCAATTTCACTCAACCAGTTATTATTGACACAATACACATCAAAGCTGTACTTACTTGAGAAGATATTCATCTTATCGATTTTTATTTGATATGCATTTATTCGAATTAGAAAAATCAGAACTCGAAATGTTAACCATGTTCAAATTTTTATTGTCGTCTTGGGTCTCAGGTCTCAGGAGGAAAAATCTCACTGAGGCAAGATCCAACCTGCCAGATTTGAGGATTCATTGCCCTCTCAAAGATTTTTCCATGAATAGTCACCTTAAACGAAGAGTAGCGTTCCAGAAAATTTGCAGCTAATGTTTGACATTCGACTTCAGGAAAATGTGTTTTTGAAACATTCGTTAGTTTCCCGGGTGTGGTATTCGTATTTACTTTGCATACGTACAGAGATTTCAGTTTTGATACTCCTTTAACAGTAAGGTCAACATTTTCATCATAAACAAGACGTTGTTTTCTGAATCTTTTTTCTGTTGTTGACTACTTTCCAATCTGTCCGTGTCCAGTTTGATCCCTAACTGAATTGATGATCTCCTGGCATTTTCTTTCACTTTCAATTTTCAGTAAATTTGATGATACTTGTGTTCCTGTGGCTTTTTTCTGGTTTTTTTGTGAAATCCAAATCCACCAAAATTTTCATTGAAATTTTCCTTTGTTCTGTTGTCTTCAATGTTTTTTTTTGTTTCTTTGCTCGTGCTGGGATAAGATGAAGTGTTTGTTACTAACTTTTTTTGGGGACATTCCTACAGCGACATTCCCACAGATGATACTAATCGCTGCACTGCTGTTTATTGATACACTTTTTCCGAAGATCAACGTGATAATTGAGAATTAATATTTTATTCTTCAATCTTAAAATCGTTTCGCCTTTCTGCCTGACAATATACTTGAATACAGTTAAATCCAGTTTACCTCCCGTTTCTTCTACTGCATCATAGAAAACAGAATCTGATGGTTCACACTGTTCACATTTGAAACTGAGTTTTCATCGACATTTGCATATATGAAATATATGGTTGTGAAATAAAGTACACATTTAACTTTTTTGGCAAATCTTCTATTACATTTTACATATTAACTAAATGAATTCTGAGTGAGCTTTGGACCTACGTTTGCACTGCTTGACATTTTGATACCGAAAACATAAGTGGCTTCAATTTTATTTCTCGAAAATGATGCTGTATATGAAGAAAATACAAGAGACGATAGAGTTGTATTTTTGGTTGAATAATAAAAAAAAAATTACGTACTTTCGTACTTTCTTTCCCTATATAGTTGGTTTTGGTGAGCACTGAGACTCCACTGGAACTAATAATTTCAATCTAGTTAGGGCTAAATAAGCGCCTCATTACTTCAGATAACTGTAGCAAAAACCGTCCTGTATCTCAGAAACGCATCGATTCCGAATATATGTTTATGAGAAATTTTTCTCAAAACGACACAATGAATCACGTTCTGGAGTTTCGTACCAACCGTATTTAAGAAATACTCTGTATACGAAATCTTCAGTAAAAATAGTGAAACTGATGACTTTTACCCAGGAAACTCAATGTGCTAGGCGATAAACTGTGACATCTCTGTGTCTGATCGTGAATGATATTCGGACTCAAGAAATGAATCGAAATGTTTGAATATTATGATAATTCAATGCCACAAAATTCTAGATGAAAACAATCGACTTTCTACAAAAACTTCAGTTAAACAATGAACTAACTGTCACATTTCATAGTCACTTTTTTTCACGAGAAAAGAGAATGAGACTTTTTCACGAGAACACTCATATGATTTCATTTAATGTACTCGATGAGTGCAAAAACAAAACTATGAGTAACAGCTTGTTGAGAATGAAAATTAAATTTTGTTGATTTGGGAAATTTTGACACCAAGTATAAGTTTTAAAATCTGATGTTTTGTATCTTCAAGCTCTTTCATTCGATTTTGAAAGAACAAATGGAAAAACGCTAGAGATAGACTCACCTCAGGCATTGAAGAAGTTCAAGTAAATTTAAGGAGTTTTGGAATTCTGATTAGGATGATACCTTTTTTTTCTTCAGAGCACGCTCACAGGTAGTCAATAAGGGGGGTCGAATCATTCGATACCGATTTTCCAAGTAAGGGAGCTGCAAGACGAATTTTCATTATGGGAGAGTGTGTATGAAAGAGCCAGTTTTGAATAACATCAAAAAAAGTTAACGTCAGGCGATCAGTTTTTCAGCAAATAAAAATCACTTGATAAACTATTCATCTGTAATATAAATCTTATCAAACTGTTAAATTGCTCATTTCTGTGTGAATCAGTTATTTATCAGTCTTAAATCACAGTCCACTCGTTCATAACTATTCAATATCTTGTTTTGAAAGGCCTGTAAACGGCAACTTCCAGAGGTTGGAGTCTATGGATACACTGAGGTGGAAATATTACTAGAAGTAAATTGTCCAATTTGTTTCGACCCTTTTTCAACGATGATTTTAGGATGAGCTGAAACAGTGCTGCATCTTGGAGCCGGCTCTTTCAAAGCCTCCACAAGTGGCTCTTTCAAAACATTTTTTCATTTAAGTTGTAACCTTGAAATACAGCTATTTTGCGTGAATATTATGACATCAATATTATCGTAAAATAATGCTAAATATATGCCTAACAATACAACATATCAATTTTATCAATTTTAACTCATGCTGCACTTTTCTTTGTAAAACAAATTGAGTGAACTTAAAATTAATTTTTGGTCCTCAAATGTTTGATGTGGTCTACCGACGCCATTCGTTTTCGCAGAACTGTTAAATGTTTGTGGATGACAGCTTTTCAGTGTTCCCATACATACATTGAAATCAAATCATGGTAAGATTTCGGTAAGTGGTAGAAAATCACATCGACTCTTCCAAAGCCTGGCTCTTTAATACACACTCTCCCCTACTTATTTCACTTATTCACTGTGATGAATCTCTGGTTGAAATTTTGTTGTGAAGTTTCCACATTTGCATGAAATCATTTTACTGCCCCTTCGTTCGGAACATCAACTTATATGACCCAAGGGCTTCAGAACGGATATTTCTACTCGTTCTCATCATTGTATAAAAGTTGACAGTGCCAGGGGGATATGAAGTAGTCGACATGAATATAAAATAGCTATTTAAATATGAAAAAAATATGTTTGGTCACTTTTATCGGGTTTGGAGAAGGGAAGGAAAATTGTAAAAGAGTAAATTGAGGATGAGAATATTTTCAATTCGTATTTCTATTGTGCTTCTGAAATCAATAATTCTTTCAACATCAAAGATTCGCAAGTGCTGAAAATGACCAATAAACGTTTTTAACTTACGAACAAAAATTCAATAGTGACAGATACGGTAATCTTGCCGACTATTAAAAAGTTATGTATACAGTGATTTTCAAAATATCTTACTGAAAATCATTATACAACCGGTAAATAAATCCATAGTGGACAATTTATTATTATTTTGTTAAAAATTTCTAACTGGTTATTTAGCCTGTATTTTTTTTGGATAATAATGAATTATATAGGGTGACTTGTTCCAAAATATTTTCACTATCTGTTACTGATTCAATAATAATAATAAAAATGATGATACTACTTTTTATTCACCATAAAGTGCATTTGAAATGGACAAAAGAGAAAAAAGAAAAACTTCAGTATGAAGGTGAATAGGCGGAGTATCAACCAAGGCAATTTTTCAACTCAACCTGAAAATAGCAATAACAAAGAAGTCGAGCTAACAGTGATACTGCCATGACAAGATTAGAAAATGTATAAATGTATGCAACCGCTGTAGAAAATTATTTTTGTAATGACAAGGTCGGGAACGGACAAAAGACTAGACAGTTGAGTAGGTCTTTAGACTTTATTATGAAGTTTTTCCTTGTATAAGATCTAAACTCACGGGGTAGTTGATTGTGATGTTAAGGTATATTATTCGAGAAGCAGATGGTGAAGATGGAATATTTATTTGTGTTTGGGGATGACTAAAATTTAACTATTCCTTGTGGAGAACTATTTATTGTTGTGAATGTTGTGAGCCTCTTCAGTAAGTAATCAGATTGACAAAATATTAAAACTTCATGTGTGTTGATGAGCAGATGCAGCGTCCTGGATTTCTAAACTTTCAACCATCCTGATTCTTGCATAGCTGAAGATATGTGGTCATATTTCCGGATACCAAACGAAAAACGTAGACAGCTATTCTGAATACGCTGTACCGACTTTGAAGTAGTCCTGCATATTCATTCATAATAGTCAAAAAAATTAAATATTGGTCATAATTCATCAACTGTACCATGCATAAGTGAAAAGATAAAATAACAAAACTTTTTTGTGCGTTATATAAAATGCAATCATTATTTATAAAAAAATATTTTACAATCTAAATTTTTCAAACAAAAAGAACATACCAAGTTCTAATGCTCTAGACAAAGAAACTCATTACGTAACCTACACAAGTATTCAGTCTTGCGGTTTTGTCGGGATGTACATTCTACACAACGCCCTGTACGTATTGTACATTGGAATCTCGTTGCGAATCTTCTGGTGGTACTTTCAATATTTCCTTTATTTTTGTTCTCATAGGTCGTGGCAAGTGGTGATCAGTATGTCTTCTTCTCAAGTGATTTTTAGTTTGATCAATCGCAAGTTTCGTTAGAAAATGCCTTTTCAGGATTGTATCATTTATTCTATTACAGTTATATATGACAAATGCATTTATTTTGCTGGTATTCAACAAAGCATACAATATAACTTGTGGCCATCTTCTTGTATTGCCTGCCACATTATAGTTTGCTGATAGCTGTTCCACCATGTCCACTCCTATTTTCATATGTTTGTATTCCAGAATCATTATATCACCTTAGGAGCAAAACGTTTTTCTAATTTCGGAACGTAGGACACAATAGTACAATTTTAGTGATGAGATAGCACGGTTCAAACCATTCACAAACTGAGGAGGCAGCTGTCTTTTATTTATTCTCATTGTCCCCAATAATGTTAATTTGTGCTCATCCAGTACTTTAGTGCAAAGCTCCATGCTCGTAAACCAATTGTCTGTGGTAACATTTCTGCCTGTTCTACTAATTGGCTCAACCATTGTACAAACGACATTTATAGGAGTTGCCAACTTCAAACGGAGAACCCTGCGCTCGTTCACCTACGTAAACTTCCATATTTAAGGTGTAAAACATTTTAGTGTCTGATAACGCAAATATTTTTACCAAATACTTGGCGGGTTATGAGAAAATATACTGCCTGAATGGACATTTTCCTCTAAATGCAACCAGCATTTCATCAACTGTCAATAATTGAGAAGGAGAAAACTGATCTCTACAATTCCTGACAACATTCTGGAAAACCTCCCGGATGGGCGCTAACTTGTCACTGGTTCATCGTTCGAGTCTTGTGTAGTGGTCATCGAATCGATGACAATATCTGTTTAAAAAAATATATTTTTCCGTTAACTGTATTTGCATTAGTAATCGTCACTATAACTTCAAGAACAGAAACGTCAAAAAATGTACGCCATATGTATACGGGGTCAACTAGATCTCTAGCTGGTTGTTTTACGCCGGGTAACGGAGTAAGAATATTCTTTGATCTCGTTCTGGATCTTGATAGTGGGGGACAGTGCTTTTTCCATTTTGTGACTTTATCTTTACCGATTCAGTATAACTTATCTGGTCTATCCATAAAGTAATGTTTTGCAGATGATTGTGATATTGATGTTTCTGCTTGCTCTGTTTCTATAACAGTTTCTTTCTCATTGGTCGGTATCTGAATCATCTTTTCTTTTTTCAATATGGTATCGCTCGTCATCAACACTTCTATCATCGACCTGTTCTGTTTCAGACTTCAGCAAATCCTCTTGTACCAACTGTTGCAGCCATTTTTGTTCGGCCTCATAACTCATTATTCTTAATAATGAAAATCACCTAATTTATATGAATAATATTTTTAAGGTTGTCAAACAAAAAAAATTTCACCCACGATAAATAAATATAAGAGAAAACTAGCAATTAACAATGAAAAATATACTTACGATATCGGTGTTGTCGGTCTACCTTCCCGCGTCTCAATACGGCGCCACAGACCGATATGCTTTTACTGTTCTTGAAATGTTCACTATTCAGCTGACGTTTGGACACTAAAAAAACGATATCATGCTAGGAAGGTATGTCACCGGTTGAGGATTAAAGCAGGTCCATAAACACTGTTGAAAACTATCAAAACCATGAAAGTTCGATTCGAAATAATATGTGAACTTGAAATATAGTCTGAAGATACTTTTTTGTTTGAAAATTCATCCATCTGAGAAAAGGATTTGAATTGATATCCAATTCAATTCAATTGGTGTTGACGATGTGATCTGAACTTGCATGAGGTATGCATATTATTACATGAAATTCTTTCAGAACATGAACCAATCTCATGATTTAGGCAGAACAGAATGAAAGTAATTTTTCTTGGCGGTTGGAAATTCACCATGTAGAGTTCGGGACTATTTTGGATATCGGAAAGTTTTCAGTAACGAGCATTCAAATAAACATCAATACTTTCCTCATGAAGTGTGTCTTGTCCATGAAATGGGTGAAGACCACTTTGACTGAAAAATTAACTTCGCGAGTATATGATTAACCAAAACATGGAAATATCAATTTTCTAGTGAAGGTTTTTTTCCCGAAAGACACTAAATTTGAGCATATAATACGAATCCATTGAACTCACTGTTTTTATGAAATCTAAACTGAAAGTAATGATTCTATACGCAATGAGCACAAAATTGCTGTGTGTACTCGTAATAGGCGAAATACAATCATTATTTCAATACTGTTACAAATTCGTTATACTCTGATGTAAACCAATGCGAAGTTTCGTTCATTAGATTTCATCAACTTTCTTTTTTCAACACAGACCTCTAGTTTTTTTATCGACTGTTGTAGCCAGTGTTATAACAAATTCAATCACCGATCGATTTTACTCTAGTTCCCAGAATAGGAAACATTTGTCTAATTTCACCGACCTCGTAGGTCTTACCGATTCTCACCTAGCTGAAAAAAATGGCCTGCATGTAATTACTTGGCAAAGAAAATTATTCACTACTGTTAGTTCCGTAGTATATTCGTCATATGAATGTACTTCATTATTTCATTTCATTTTTGATCAATCATGTTAAAAAATTGCTCATCCCATTAAGATCTTGATATTCCAATAGTTGAATGTACATTATTTATCTTTGGGGAAGAAAGGTTTTGGTTTTCTACTACTCCATATTTATACAAAAAAATATGGGGATCTTCCAAAATAAGGAAGTAAGCAATCGATATCAAAGTAAACTCTTTACAGAGATGTGTATATAATGCAAGAAAGTGACTTTCAGACACAAACTGGAAACAAACCTTTTTGCAACAACTACTTCCATATGAACATTGAATTGCAAAAGAAAAATATTTAGGAAACAGTTACTTTCAGATGAACATTGAATATCAAAGTATGTAGCATGTGTAGTGCATGCAAAAAAGTAACTTTCGGGCAAAAAGTGAAAGAAAAAGGCGCCTGGAAACAACTACTTCCATAAAAACATTGAATTACACAGATAAAAGACTTTAGAAACAGTTAGTTTCTTATGAACATTGTATTATATGAAAACATTTTTTCATACAAATGTCATTAAAAGTGACATTTTTAATGGTTTTCAAGAATACTGAAAGATGATGTTTACAAAGTAGCGTGTTAAAATATTTCCAACATAATCATTCAATTTTCAGGAAAGTTTCATTATGAATAATAGATATGGATACAATTAAATTCTGTTACAAATCTATTATATACATTAATTACATCATTATTATAATTTCTGAACATTAATATGAAAAGTACAATTAGAACAACTGTTGATATTAATACCTTGCGATGCTGAAGAACCTTGTAATACATTTGAACTATCTGAGTTGACAATGTCATGGGCATTAATATTCAATTCTTGAAATGGAGAGGACGAAGCTGTTACGCTGGAGATAGCTATTGGGATTTTTATTCCATCAATAGCCTTTCTATAAAAAATAGATTGATTGATGTAACCCTCAGCTACTGTTGTAGAATATCATCCTCCGTGCTTCTTGATATACGTTATATTTACTACTGATTCTGCTAGCAAAGAAGCAGAAGACTTTCTAAAACAGTGACCTATATATTCCTTTGGCTCCGGGAGGTTCAGAAATTCATCAATGGTAGAGGGCATTTTCTCAAACGTGTTCATACTAACTGGGTTGGCACTGAAATTAAAATTCGAGTATTTCAGAAGGGCGTAATGCAACGTATTTATTAAAATATTCAATGTTTTTTCCAACAATGCAAAAAGAACGACCCATTTTCGTTTTTGTATTTAAAATTTGAACAATCAATGATTCATCCATTATTTTAATCTCTTTTATTAATAAATGGCAGAGCTCTTCACGCCGGCGGGCTTCATATATTCCAAAAATAGTAGCAACTTTTATCATCAAATATTTTTCATCTGGCGCCGCATTTATAAACCTCTGGGCTTGTTGAAACGCAAGAGTTTTTGATTTTTTGGGCCTATAACTTTCAGGAAGATTGGTTTGATCTTTCTCTTGAAGATGATCACTTGGTGATCGAAACACGTGTCGAGGTGTTGAAATAACGGTTTGGTGTTGGGAAAAAAACTCCAGTAATATTGAAAACCTGCTCTACAAATTTGCCAAGTTACATATTTTTGATTTCTCTTCTAGATAAGCTAAGTAGACGATTTCGCTGAAATTTTCTTCGACGTTTTTAAGTCTACACCAGCTAAGAAAATTAGAATATGCGATGTCGTACTGCTGAGCCGATTTTTTTGGTAACAATTCAATTGAAGTTATTTTTCCAGCTCCTTCAATATCGTCAGGAACACACAATTCCTCACTGCTCTTCTTCATTAGACATCAGCAAGAACTTTAAATGTGATTCAAAATAAAGCGCGTGAGCTGTAAACAATACTGTTTGTTAGTAACCAGGTAATACAGCGTCACCTGACACGTCCACTTCACAGCAAATGTGATAACATGAAAATAGTTAACTGACAAGAGATGTCAAAATGTGTTTTCATAGAAATATTAAATTGATCATTATGAAAACAGGACAATTGTACAAAAAATGTTGTATGATATTTATGTTAAAAGTAAGTTTTATTTGGTTCGTGTTCATAAATCAAAACCTTACTTTTAACACTCATATCATAAACATCTATTATTTTTAAAGGCGTTTCGTTAACACCGTAGCTTCCACGGTAGAATTGTAGCCCAGTGTGTATTACCGAGGAAGTTACGTTGTTAGCAAAACTTGTCTGGAAATAAAAAATGTTTGTGAAAATTGTTCAATTATTATCATGGATTGAATATTCCATCATTTGGACACAAAACTGTCTGTTATTTTCATTATCAGAAATTTCACCGGCCTTCAAAATTGCAACACCAACTCATGTACACCCCTTCTGACGTCACACACGTCTTCGGAGCTGGCGGTTGCCTGTATGAATTTCTATTGGATCTATAACTTTTCAAAACTGCCATACCTATTTGAAAAAAAAATTGCGTACGGGATAAACAAAAATATTTTTAGCCCACACAAAATCTGCATGTGGCCTATCAGTGTATCTATGATGTTATAATCCTCCAATTTTTTTTAAATGTCCAATGAGAAGGTAGTATATGGTGTGAAAAAATCAGTAATAACACATGGGGAACAGAAACAATATATTTTGGACAAAAGAAAAACGTACTGCTCGTTCCTCATTTTGAAACGTTTAGTTCCATGAAAACAGTCCATTAAATCAGGGAGCGATTTCTTTTCATGTGCGACCAAATCCTTCTTCTTACATTCCAATCTCGACGATACGAATTAACGAATCTCATTTCGAGAGACATAATATTTTTACGGTTGTCGAGAATCGCTCGAAAATGTGAATTTCCATTCAGTATTCCCCTCGAGCTCATTGCAAAAAAGGTATTCCTATAATCAGGAATGGAATCTACTTTAATTTCCCCAGCTGCGGGAATCGAACGGCACATCGTGAATGGATATCCCTAGAAAACGAGGAAATTGTTATACATACCAAGTACGTCTCTTTCATGCCACCAGAGGGGAACAATAATTTATATTTATTTGTGATATTGCTTTGGAAACTCGCACGAGAGCATGCTGAATCCTACTTAAATAAATAGTATTTCACAAAATAACAAAACCACTATTAGAATGTTACTAGTAATATATTAGTAAAAAGTAGGAAAATGATGAATTTGATTTCTGCAAATGAACGCAACAAAATGAGAAATGAAAGAATTGAAATCGCAAACTCAAGAACACATTAGTTCTACGGGCATAGAAAAGGTTTCACGACGAGCGTTCGTTAGGAATATATGGAGAACGATTCAAAATAAAAACTTGAAATTTTGTGGTAGTGGATTTTACAAAATGGCCTTCGCAACTAAAATATTTTCAACTTCCGGTCTCTTTCCGTTATACCGGAAGTTGAGGGCAACTTCCTTATTTCAAATGGAACACCCTGT
>WOGO01006142.1:0-11954 GCA_015342085.1 Leptinotarsa defecta
ATGATTAGTGCTTGCTTAACCTCTACCGTATAGCATATCTGAAATATTGAAACAATTATCTAAGAACAATCCCTCATATTCAATCTACGCCTATTGGTAGACTCCTAAGGGTAGCGCTATCCCAATATTAATACCGCATTCATAATGAACTTCCAGCACCCCATTTAATCCTGCGGATTCAGAATGATATATGTACGGCTTAAAGGAGCAAGTGACCAGGCTTAAATTCAAAACATAGACAACACTGATACCTGCTAGGAGCAGCGAAACGATTTCATAATATATCATTGAGTAAGGGTCACATTCCTTATTACCGAAAAAGAAAAAATCACCAGAGCCTGAATAAACGAGCACGAGAAATGCGAAAGGCAAGCAATAAGAACCTTCTGAAAATCGCCGAGTGTATGCACTTCTATGATGGCTGAAAGGGTCAAATCTTTTGTTGGAAATGAGTGACATCATATAGGTGTGAACGAATAGACGTCTCGAACCCTTCGGTACACAGAATTTTGTATGAGATTCGACCTATTTTTCCACTCTGTGGGGGATATCAATATTTGTTCGAACGTCTGCAATAGAAAATTTCATTTTAGGTTTTCAACAGGAGGAAGTATTCAAATAGGTAATAGTTATATGAAGCGTTTCTCTCATCGGTAATTTTTGTAAACATGAAAACACTTCAACTTCAGATCGTTGAGTAATTTGTTCATATCATAGAAATGCAAGTACTGAATTGGAAGTTTTCTCTAGTTTTCATCAAAATTGAAGAGTTCTAAAAATGTTGACACTATTCAGACCAATGAAGTCAAGAGTAAAAAATTACTTTTCAACAAAATACGCCCTTCAATTAAAAACTGTTTATTTTCACAACAAAAATAAATTGACTGACGGTTCCATCAGAAAATTCGATTAAAGAATAACATCAAACATTTGCATAAGAGGATTTTCCATTATTTCCATCCTATTAAAGTTGTTTTCATGTAGGTGTCATAGTGGGTCAGTGTTAGTTATTTAAGGTTTTTTAATGGATACGGAAGTTAAAAAAATGAATTAAAAATCTACTAGTTTTCTTAAATGTGTCACAAAATGGAATTGAACTTCGAAATTGCTGCAAATATTTGAATTTGATCATGAATAGACCAGAATATGACATTTGCACAAACTATATTTATTTTTATGATTGAACGGATACATTGTAGTGGTACTTGAATGTAGATTTCTATATTTAGATCAAGTATTGAAAAGATAAATTCAACATTTTGAAATAAATGTCAGGAAATCTACCAAAAAAAAACGAAGTTTTCTGTTCAGCGATTCAGTCGTTGCTGACACTCACTTATTGTTACTGAGACAATCGAAATATAATCTTCGTCTTCGCAGTCAACGCACATACCACTGATGATGTCTACCGCAGAAGAAGAAGAAACGTTTGGTAATACAAGTTCCATTCGACGACGGCCCACGAGTCTGGATTTTATTCTCTGCAATTGTGCTATTGATGATTTATACATTCGATGGACTGGGTTAATGACACTGTTCGATCCAGGAAAAATCAATAGGATATTAGGGCCGAGTTGGCTTCTGTAGTAGAAGTTATATATTGTGTCACATACCAGAACTCTGAGATATTGTTTCACCACGATAGTTGGTATCATCGGGATATGAACCAGGGCATTTTCAAAAAACTTCACTTCTGACTACAATCATCAATTGAGAAATATCACTAGAGTTTTATCCCAGCACCAAATCGTTATTTTAACCCCTTCACACGTGTTTCGATCACCAAGCGATCATATTCAAGAGGAAGATTAAACCTTTCTCTTTAATCTTCCTCTTGAAGATGATCAGTTGGTGATCGAAACACGTGTCGAGGTGTTAAAATAACGGTTTGGTGGTGGGATAAAACTCCAATAATATTCATCACAAGTATCAATTGAGAATCGAACAAATCATTTCAGACTCCAAGATTCCGGAATTGATGAGTTTTACTAGTAAACTAGGTTTACTAGTTTACCAGAATGGAATTTCCAAAAACATAACGTGTGTAGGTAAAAAAATATGTCATTGCCATGGGGCACTATACTTTCGCCTCACAGATGTGTGACAAATAGTTATGAATATAACAATGATATTCGAGACTCTCAGTAAAATCAAACCAAAATAATGAAATGAAAATGATTGACTTTTTTGTGGGTTAAGCCACATAGCATTATTCGAATCCCAACTATGAAGGTTGTATGGTTGATTTGAGCAGTGTATGCCTACGATTCAAAAAATCGCAATTAAAATAGTTACTTCATGTCCGAAATTATTCTATGTAGAAAATGAAAGGTGATAGCAACTTTCGGAGATTTTGTGAACATTTCAAAATGTAAGATCGTTCATGGAATACCGTGACGTGACCAAAAACGTGAATAAAAAATACATTCTATAGTGAAATGATCATTATGAAAAATCTATTGTAGAATATAAAATATATTGAGAATATAAAATATATCAACATAAATTATCGACAGAATTCAGTGCGGCACAACGTCGAAAGCAAAAATTTCCAAATTCTCGAAAATGAATACTTTATTTTTCATGGAAGTTTGAAAATACTTCAGGAAGACAAGATAGAAAGGTCGAGCAACGATAAAATGAAACAATATTTCATTATGAGGTTTTCACATCAGTATTATCACAAATGGATATGCTGTGCAATTCCCTCAATTAGTTTCTTTCAGCATGAAATTTGATGTTGGTGGCTGATAAAGACCTCTGTCGTTTGGAAAACAAGTTTTGCGACCAATAAGTATGAAATCATCATTTACTTACCCAACTGAATCATTGGATCGTGCATAGATTTTACAAAATCCAAAGAAAACAAAATGAACTCCAGCATTTCGGTTCTTTCCTTCGATAATATAATTAATTCAACTCTTCCTCATTGTGGCTGAAGTTATCATTTCCCGAAGGAATCGTTCAAAATTTCATTAATTTATCTAGGTGCTGAGCTTCCCAGGAAATGTTTCACAGTGAAGTTCTGAACAACGATAATGAACTGTGCTTTCTTGTAATTAAAAGTTATCGAAACTTCAGTCAACTCAATTTAATCGACTATACTACTCGTAATGGACATTTGGGCAGACAGGATTCTGCAGAGAAAGTATTTGCTGAGTAAAAACACACTAAACTCCCAAGCGACCTGTTACAATGTTTCAAATATATTTCATCCAGTTCACCAGACAAGTGAAACTTTGATATGATAATCGCCAAAAATGTAGCAATCATAGAAGTATCCGATAAATACTGTCTTATCAATCGATGATATCAAGAAAAATATGAGAGATGTGCGTGGTTGAAAGGACTAGAAAGTGATAATTTCTAGATCTCTAATCATGAAACGCACATTCCGAAATCCCTAATATTTGTTTTTAGTTTGTATATCCTTCACATATCAAACAAAAAAAGGTTAATGTGTTGTCATTTTTTCAAATTTCCTCTCTACGTGTGATTTTATTATTCATCAACCTGAACGAGAAATTTATTTGGAAATTTATTTATGTGCAGGTCTACTTCCTCGATTCAAATCAGTAGCAGCATGGCTATTCGCGGCCCCATTTTATTTTAGTTTGTAATCAACTTCCCTTTTCTCGATGTGTTGAACCAAAAATCGATAAATAATACGAGTTATCGAAAGAAAACTCATATTATCATGAATATAGTAACATAGTCGTAACATAGTCATTATCAAAGAAGGTTTAGTCAGATTCATGATAATGATAGACTTTCTTTCCAATACGCGTTTCACTGGTCTAATGAGTCCAAATGAGGAAATCACCCTTTTAGGAAAACGTGTATTGGAAATGAAGTATGAATAGTGTCATCGATTATGAAAAATAAAAAATGAAACTTTCTATGATTTTTACCACTTTTATATTTGTAACTAACGTTACTGCAGTTTCGTCCTAAAAGGACATTTTTCAACTTATACATTAAACTAAAAATGATTGATTACATTAGCCCTTATATTACACCACTGTAAGTAGTAAAAGAGGTACTTAAATTGAGTACCTGAATTTTGTTTACCCGTGACGATGTGGATACGCTAATTTGAAAACCGGTGAGTAAACTACATCTATTATATCATTTAAGAGGGTGCCCACGCAATGTTTATGCTTATGGATTCCCAAAGATTTTAAATAATTGAGTTTGCAACTTTTTCTTGCATCGTGTGAAATTTCCGTATCGCTTAGATTCGAAAAGTTGTAATTGCATGGAATGGTTTGAAAACGTCGAATGATTTTTACCAGGTCTGAAGAACCTTTAAGGTTGAGCATACCGTTTTAAGAATTTTCGATCACATTGTCTCACATTAACACTGTTACACTCCAGACACTTAAGCTTATAAACTCCAGATTTCTCCAACTTGCCCACTTTGTTTTCGGCATGGAAAAGGAAATCAGATAACTTGGCATGTGGTGTGAATGCCACTTCAACATTGTTTTTTCTGAAGAAACCCGCAATTATCTCTTTCACCAAAATATGTTGTCATTTCTTGATTTCTAATTGTTTGACCTGAGGATATATTAATCTGTAAGTGAATTTACGGATTTCTTTTCTGGCTAACTTCGTAATTGTGTCTGCGTATGGCTTATCTGTGTAATTATTTTAATTTCCTTAGCTAGATTGTTAGCAGACAACGGTAGTGAGAAAGCTCTGTGCAACATTGAATCGTAGGCTGCTGATTTATGACTGTCTGGATGGAAAGAATCACTAAGGATGGTAATATCTGTATAGCTAGGTTTTCTGAATACATTGAACTCAAAATTATTCTGATTGTGTGTGTGTCATTGATTGTCTCCAATCAAAGGGTCAATGTATCAGAAAAAAAAATTATCGAATGTTTGTATGTATAGTTTGCAATTCAGTTCGTAATCTGTTACATCGGTTACAGGCATGAAGTGAGAACAACTTTCAGAACTGTCAATACATTGAAATCCCTTTTGATATTGACTTAACCAAAAAATACGGTTGAGTGTATTTACAATATATGTCCTATGAAAAAAGTAATATAGGTTAAATTTAAAGTGCCCTAGATGTTATGAATTAACATCATGAATATATAAAGAGAAAGCAGATATAAACAGGATCGGCGAAAGCGGAGCATGATCCCGCAATGAAATGAAGTGGAACAAAACTGTCATCAGAGAACCTCAGGAAAAAATGGAAAAACTCAAAAAAACTTGCATATATTTTTTAGCAGAAAGAAAAAAAGTTTATTCCAAATAGCTTTGTGGAAATGTATCGAAACTTATTGCCATTGCCGAAGCAAGCGGTTGAAAACGAGAATATGAACCTGAATTGAGTTCTCAGGAAACATTCTGTGTTTGTATTCATGTGAACTATCACATACGATAGCTGGACATTTCATTATTTCGACTTATGTCAAAGGAAATATAGCAGTTTGCAGGTGTGGCGTTGTTCTCAAGTGATTTTGTTGTCCCAAAAATGCAAAAGGACTATTTTTCCTATTAATAGTAATCTGAGAAAAAAATTTAGGCTTTTTACTACTACTCCATTCTGATAAAAAGAAGTGTGAATCCTCGGAAGAAAGGAAGAACGCAATAAAATGAAAAAAAAATCCCTCCTTTCTTTGTAAGATTCCCACATTTTTTTGTATCAAGATGGAGTAGTAGAATCATAATAGGCTTTGACTTTGATGTTTCTAAATTTGACTTTCAATTTGTTACAGTCAATGATATTTTGTTATTGTACAAGTCATTGAATATTTAGCGAAAATGGCTTTCGCGAATGAAGAGAAAAAAATGGTACAAATTTATTACAAATAGAACAGTGTTAGAATATCGTAAATGAATTTAAACTTGTATCCGGAAAGACGACAACCACATCAAACTATGTTCAAGTTATTGGATCGAAATCTCACCGAGTTTGGTTCATTTGAAAACCCAATGAAAAAATACGGAGACAGAAACAATAATAAAAATTTGATAAATGAGGTATTTATGAGGTGAATTAGACTTTGTGTCCTTTTCAATGAAAATAAAACTTTGAACAAATAACAAAAAATAACTAAAATATAAAGACTAAAGTGAATCACAGCCAATACTCAAAATGCTGGCCTTGTTCATGGTAACACAACTGTGCCCTTCTTCGATTATTATTCACTGCACGATTAATTTTCCTCCTTCTCAATCTTCCGAACCCTCTAACAATGTTGTGTTGAAGGTCCTCAATATTTTGATATTCCCTCTGACCATAAACTCTATTTCTTAGTGTACGCCATAAAGATGTATCCATAACACTTAAGTCTGGAGATCTAGCTGGCCACCTCACCGGCTCATGATTTCCTATCCATTTATACCCAAACCTTTCAGTCAGGTAATAAGATACTCATATGGTAGTGTGCGGTGGAGCACTATCATGTTGAAACCAGATGTTGTTATAGTTAACCAAAGGAAGATCATACAAATAGTCTTCGAAAATTGACATCAAAAACTGGTGATAGGTTTTTTCCATTCGAAATTCCATCAAATAAATGAGGACCCAAAATAAAGCGCTTTGTTTGAGATGTCTCCAAGCACTTGTATGAAAAATATTCATTTCGGAGGAGATTTGACGTGTAGATTTCCCAGGGTTCATGTTTATCTGCAAATCATTAATTTTTATTGAAAACGACACAATGTCTAACTTTCCTCATACATACCTCTTTTATCAAATTTTATTTTATTTCCTGGTCCATTCTGTCTCCGTATTTTTTTCTTCACTTCTCAAATGAACCAAAGTCGGTGACATTTCGATCAAATAACTTCAACATAGTTTGATGTGGTTGTCATCTTTCGGGATACAAGTTTTAAAGCATTTCCGATGTCCTAACATTGTTTCTATCTTTTTTGTAATAAATCTGTATCATATCTCTTTTTTCTTCATTCGTGAAAACCATTTTTTGCCTAAAATTCAATGATTTGTACAACAACAAAATGTCATTGAGTGTAACAAATTGTAAGTTAAATTTTGAAACATCAAAGTCAAAGCCTGATATGATACAAATTAATTTATTTCAATATCTCCAATTTTTCGAGACCGAATGATGTCTTATGATACATCATCGAAAAGGTAAAATCTGGTTCTATTCAAAACAGAAAGAATCCAATGTAGCACCTATCAGAAAAAATGAAGTTGATGATAATGGCCAGAAGACGAAACGTCGAATAGCAAATCTGAAAACACCATTATGTAACAGGGAAAAAGTAGCAATGTAGGAGTGCAATTTTCGAATCCTCCGAAAAATAAAGCCAGAAAAAATAAAAACAATTTTCGAAATTCCTGTTTTTCCAGATATCTCTGGATATACTCGAAATTTTTAAACTTTCTCATCGGCATATTGTTAGTCAGGTAAATGCGCAACTTTGCTCCAGTTCAACCATCTCCATATCTCTCATAGTTTCCGAGATCCCAATGGTGAGGAATGAATTTGAAACATCCTATATACCCAAGAGACAGTAAAAAACTATAGATACTGTATTGGTGCTGCTTCTCATTTATATTTCAATAAAATCACCGCCATGAAATTAATTTGAGTCATAGAATTCACGAACCACATACATAATGAGTGAAATGTGAAACATTCTAAAGCGTCTGGCTGTAATTTGTAAAGAACAGAAGCAGTCACCGTTCACTTAGAGACTTTCCGGCAAAACTTCTCTTGAGCAGTTTCGCCTTGTAGGCTTTCCCACAATTCTGTTAGAGTCATTTGAAGTTCTTCCTGCTGCCGTGCGGTCGGCTATTCCATTGTTTCAAAGTGTTATGGATTGTTCATTTCAGTCCCGGCACAATGGCTGACTGAAATATTGGGGTCATTATTCAGAAATCTCTTTGTTATTGTTTCCCACTCAAAAAATAGAACGGCCGGTTTTTGTTGAGGAGGCCATTGTGTGCTATACATCTCATATTCCGAATTATCTGATGTGAATACAAACATTACAGCTGTAACAATGGGGCGGAAAATAAGATGTTTTCAGTTTTTTGACTGAACCCCTTCATTATTATCAGCAGCAGTGTAGAAGTTGAAAAAGCGGAGATTCATTATACTGAATGAAAATGATTTGTTCGCGTGTGCATACTGAAATAAATTGTTCAAATGTGATGAATCTTGATGAAAAGAAATGAAAAAAGGTCATATCTAGATGTTCAACTTATCAAAAAGTAATTCGGAATGACATTTTTTAATTATACGATAATCGAAACCTTGAATTTTTTTGTGATAAATAATTTCAATAGTGCCTAACAAAATTGAAATATTTTAAAAATTGTAGTATTTCTCTCCTATTTTTCATAATTCTGAATAAAAAAAACATTATACAAATACAGAACATCTTGAATTCCTCAGCAGAAGCATCAACTAACTGTCGGTGATAATGTCATTTCAACAAAATTGAATTATTGTAAAAATAATGTGATATAATGATATATAAATGGATAGATGTATGAGATATGGAAGAATTCATGGAAGATGGACATACTTCCCAATACCAGACATATAGGTCTGGATCAATAGGCATCTTAGCGAAGTGAACCATTTCCTTTTCCAGACACTGGGAAATGGTTCACAATATCGAAATTTCAGACTCGTGAACTGATAACTCCGATACCGTTGACTCCAGGACAGACATTGAATGTCTGAGCCTGTTTTATACTTATCTCCTCAGTTATTTGAATGAAGATAATGACTCTGATAATTTTCAATAATACATGAATTGAAAAAACCAATTTTCTATCAAGATAGTTTTACTCTATTGTTCTGTGAAATCCCACTGGCAACACTCTAGTGGTTAGAATATGAAATTGCTATCAAGCACTTCCTGCCTGGATTCATCTGTCTTCATTGCCTAACAACCTGTTGATTACAACGCCCAATTTTTATTTTTCATATTATCAACGTAATCATCTCATTCAATCATACATATTCTCTCTCACTTTATGTTACTGGCTTTTGCTTCCATTCAGGCGCATTAAGCCATACTCATCAATATTATAAACTTTCACCGTATTTCCCTATCAAATTCGAATGTTTCATAGAAAAAAAAAAGTTATTATTGATTCATAAAAATATTTGATTAAATCGTCTTGTTCGTGTTCGAAATCCATGACTAGTTCTGAAGATATAAAAATGGTCCAGAAGTCAATGTTTTCAAATAGAACACCCTATATTTTTCGTAATTACGAGATGATATCATGGCTAAAACACCAGGAAAATAGCTTTCACATATAATCTGCCAATTAAATTGCGGGAGCATTGACATATTTGGATTAAAAAAGTCATTTTGAAATGATCATGGAAAAGCCAAAAAAAATTGAAAAACGTAATTAATAAATTTGAATATTGATAGATACTTAAATTATGCACAACTAGTTGTTGCCCGCGGCTATCACTGATATAATTTGGTTTGTTTCATTGTTTCGTGAGGGATCATTTTGAACACATAGTAACAAATATTTTTTTATTAACTAACCCAAAACTCTGCAACCTCAAAACTGACGAAATTCAATACAATCTTTGAACCCTTATTTTCCACCTTGGGTTGTAAATTGCTGATTCCCTTTCTTGATGCTTATTCACGCTATACAAAGAACCCACCTGCACATTTCAAGACTCCAGGTTCAGCAGCTTTGGTTGTACTTTCATATATAAGTAATCAGCAGCTAGTAATTTATATTTTTCCTTCAAAAATACAGTAACTGAAAATATATACCAACTGTACTTAGTAATGAATAGCTTCGAGAATCAAAACTAACACAACCATCAAGGACGTCTGCTCTCACGCATCTGTCCGCTTTCGAGTCACGTTCTTGGCGATGGCACTTCATTGCTTAGACCACCCCTCTACCCCCGCGCATCGTTCCCCGTCGTCTTACAGTAAACGCGATGCAAAATGGCTTACTGCGTTGCGAAATTACTCAGTGAAAAAGACAAAGTTTATCTATATTATACTTGAAACGAAAATTATATCAATTTTTATAAGAAATTGACAGAAATTCTAAAATGTGCACTGTAAACAAAGTATCCAATTCAATTGAATTTATGGCTCAGTATTTTGCATACATTGGCTACCACATAAAAGGTAGATACATGCTATCACGAATTTTTATTCAGAACTTTTTGAAGTAAACAATCTCCAACAATATAGGCAGCGCACGCCAAGTCTCTCAGGAAGCAAGAATTTTTCCGACTTACTTTATACTTATCGTTATATTATGAATAAAATTACGCAAAACTTTTGTAAATTGTAGCTTATATGTTAGTCTGATGTATACACTGTATTTTACTCTGTGGGCGAGATGTTATGTATTAAAAAAAAAAGTGAAATTTGTTCATTTTATATGAATGGTTGCGAATTGTATTGTTCTGAACAGTTATTGAAGCGGTGTTTGAACTCAAATATTCAATTCAATTGGAGGTTACTTTCACTCAGTATTGAATGTACATCACAAAATCTATAAAACGAATTGGAACTTACTATTTCGTAGCAATACATCGTGATATTCAAAACAAATTGTGGTGTAACCTAAAATTGAAACATAAATGTCGCACTTCGGTAAGTTGTAAATACCTCAGACCCAACACAGTTTGAAAACCACCTATTTCAGAAACGTAACGTTCTTAATAAATATTTCATTCCAGTTTCTGAATCGACACAAACATCCTTGAGCAACGGAAATAGAAGATTAGTTCACAGTGTGAGAAATTCCGTATATTCTCCTTCACGAAGCGATATCATGATTCATTGTCTTCAGTGGGAATTATAAGAGTCATACAATTTTAATTGGGTATGGGAGTTTGTGTGAAACAATGTTAAATTCCGGAACCACAAAACGTCGCTTCGGTTTCGAATAAATGCTGCGGTGTATCGATGGGCAGACTTCAACAGATAATCGAACGTCGTGGTTCAATTGATGAAATTAAGAAACCTTCAAATATCCTGTTCATTCAGATCCATAATTGAAATAAAATTATTCTACGTCAGAATATATTTCACACAAGCAAGTGTTTTTATGGGACTTCGTGAAATATTGTTTTTTATATCTTTCGAGGAAATTGAAAACGCTTATTTATCACAAGAAAAACCGGGAGTGGTCTCCTGGTTTTTTCAAAACATCCAATACTAGTTAATTTCCATAAAAAACTACTTTTTTAGAGAATTAACTACAATTGAACGATAGACCGAGGTATTCACTGAAGGTAATTTCTTAGAAAACTATTTTCGAAAGTCACAAAAATAGTTTGGATAATATAGATGCTCTTTCGAAAACATACTAACGAAATACTTCAATATTTCACTATTTTCTCTCAAAAGTCAATGAAATCCTCCAATTCATTATTAAATGTTCACATTTCAAACAAAATTACATCGACATCAATCCTATCTTTTGATCATCTTGGAATCCAAATAGAATGACGAGACAAGTGTGCAGTCGTCAGCAAAGTAATATATTGGATTCTTGTTTTTTCCAGTAAGTCGTATATGGATGAACGGGAAACAATCCAAGCTTGAGTTGATTGTGGTATACTTCGAGAGTGATCTAGTATATTATTGCATGCCCAATGGCTTTATCAAAACTCGTTGTTGCTTCTGCTTCATGAGGAGTGACTCTAGTTACATAATATTCATGAACATTACTGGAGTTTTTTCCCAACACCAAATTGTTATTTCACCACCTCGACACGTGTTTCGATCACCAAGTGATAATCTTCAAGAGGAAGATCAAACATCTAGAAGATGATCACTTGGTGATCGAAACACGTGTCGAGGTGTTGAAAATGACGGTTTGGTGTTGGGATTGAACTGCAGTAATATTCATTACTACACCGAAAGTTCCCAACAGTGCATCACAAGTGCATACTATTCATATTTATAGAAAGCACTGTGGAGAGATCATATCAGTATTATATA